>OZ026591.1:50200-154200 GCA_964020215.1 Aurelia sp. 3 sensu Dawson et al. (2005)
TTGATAGAGTATGCAAGCCTATGGTAAGAGAGGCTGTTATCAGCAGGAGCGGATCCAGCCCAAAATCTGACTTATGCTCAGGACAGGGAGGAGGGGGTCTGGGGGCGAAGCCCCCAGAAAAATTTTTGGGGACCACGCCCTTTTTATCATCGGAAACGCCCATTGTTCCTTGAAACACGACTTGAAATTTCATTCACTCATTACTGAGTTACGCATTATTAGGATCAAGGGTATAACCAAACTCCCTACTTATACTTCTTTCAAATCTGCAAAATATGAACTACTACTACACTAAGTTTTTTCTCAAAATCTAAATCAGGCCCGTCGGAACGAAATTGATATTGGGGGGGCTTAAACGAGGTGCGAGTGAAGCGAGCCAAAATGGGGGTCCGGGGGCTTGCCCCCGGGAAAATTTTTCATGACCACGCCCTTTAGATCGTTGGAAAACGCCCCATTTTTGGAAAATGTGCCATTGACGGAGGCAAAGGATCACGACTAATGAGGGTCTTTCCATGAAAGTTTTGAAATTTTTGACTTGTATGATATCAAAAGATATTGCATTTTGGATAGATTCTGGTAGCTTCCTCGAATATATACGAATTTGAATCTTCATTCTTAGGACCTTGGCTTTTACAGCCTTTTTCACTTACAAAATTATCAAACTTCTGCAAATTATTGGGGGGGCTGAAGCCCCCCCAGCCCCCCCGCTTCCGACGGGCCTGTAAATGATCACATATTTCGAATACCACAGGCGCCTAGTAACACAACTTGAGATACTGTACTCTACTGAGCTCAAATAACTTTATGGAATTTGAGCAGTTAGCAAAAAGATCGTAAACTTTAATGTAAAATATCATACCTCTTACTCGCAACACATTAGCTTTGGACCATTATGGCTCGGTGGAAATAATTGTTGCTGCAGATTCTGAAATCGATTGCCTAGGCCTATTACCACAGATCAACAGTGGGAGTGAAGATAGGTCCATAATCGTGGTGGGTATTCGATCTTAGCAGCTGCAACAAGTTGTCTCACACAAGTCCCAAGTAGTCTCGAGTCTTCTCTCTTCCCTTTAAGTTCTCAATTTTCATGTTTAGTAACACAAGATATTTTTTGTAAAGCGGCAACACCGTGTGCTGTTGACATCCATTCCTTCAGAGGCCTGTCAATTGTTAGACTATGACCTCACCGTGCAATCCAAGTCTCTTTGTTTTGGTCTTACAACAATTGCATAGGTCAACTCCGATTTCCATTGGATACTTGAACAACAATTGCATAGGTCAACTTTGATTTCGATTGGACAAATGAATTTGAGCATAAGTCAACTCGGCTCCTTATTCGTTACTTCAAATTCCACCTATGCTCGCGCCAAAAATTTGTCAAGCAAAGCTGGTCGCTCATTGGCTTGCAGACCTATGCTGATGAAATGTATGGGCAACTGCTTCAATAACATTCGGACCCACCTATGCTCTGGAATATAGTGAAGAAAATGGCAATGATTTCAGGGCCATGCTGGTCAGTAAAATGTTTTCACAAAGCGAAGCACGAAGCAAAATGTTTCTTCACGGGGGCGATGGCTTATAAATAGGTGATGACGTACATATGAAATAAAATGCATACAAAGGGGTTACGCTCTTGCGCACACAATTCAATGATGATACAAACATTTAAGACGAATTAGAATTGCTTATTTGCAATAATATTCTGAAAGAAATATTGAATACTGAATTGTTGTTTCTGAGAATCTGACTTATGCTCGAGCAACGATTGCTATAGTCTGGATCCGCCCCTGAGTTATCAGACGGGGTATTGAAGATGAAGGAAGGATTAATCCATTGCCTTTGCAAGCTTTTGCGGATGATGTTGTTGTTGTCAATTATGACGCCACGATTATAAATGAGATGTTTGATATCGGACAAGTTGTCATGGAGAGAGCAGGTTTAGAAGTGAAACCTAGTAAATGTGCAGTAATGTATGCAAGGAGGTCTGGCAATAACTGGTACAAAGGCAAGGCAGATAAAAAGCCAGCTGTGTCAATTCAAGGCAATGCCATTGAAGTTTATCCCCGTGATAAGTGTTATAAGTATCTTGGAAAGTCTCTCTCACTTTCAGGCGAAGATGCTGTGCAGGTGTATGATGTTATAGAAAGTTATAAAGATTTATTGGAGAAAATAACAAGCTGCAAATTGCCTCTCGCTCTAAAAGCTAGTGCTTTAAATAACTTGGCTCTCGCGAAGATTCTCCACCATTTTTACAATACAAGATTTACAGAGGAGCAGTTAGAGTTGATGGATAAGTCCTTGGTGAAGGCAGCTCGAAATATGTATGATTTGTATGAAACAACAACACAGCTCGTCGTCTTCTTACCACGTGAGCACGGAGGGATTGGAGTTAAGCGCGTTTCAGATGTGTATAGGTCAACAAGGGTTGCATTTCTCATTAAGATGTTGAATCATCCCCAGTTACAGTTCAGGAACATTGCACGTCAATCCCTTAATTTAGATATGGAAAAACGGAAAGTTGCTGCAACAGATAACGATATGAATTTTCTTGGGTTTGAGATTAGTGAAGACGGATATTTGAACAGTCGTACCAAATTTGGGTGTCAATCAGATTGGCCAGATCTTCTGAGATATGCTAGAAAGCTAGATGTTTCCATTGACTTCAGGCAGGGAAAGGCTGGAGTAATTGTAAATGGTGAATTTTTCGATGAAGGTGCCCCACTTCAGAAGTTGCTGCTAAATCAGACAGTTAATCGAGATTTGCAAAAAGCAAAGCAATTGTCAATTCAAGGCCCCTTTCTCTGTATGACTGATGTTCAGTTGAAATCCTCCCATTCAATATTTTACAACTGGAAAGTAAGTGATTTACTGGTGAAGTTTGCAATAAAAGCACGGTTGAGTCTACTTCCAACAAACTTCACAAAGCATGTATGGAATCGTGATAATGACCCTTCTTGCCCCTTTTGCCATCAGCATACGGAAAGTATTGCACATCTGATGAATGGCTGTGGAGAGTTTCACAACTTTTATAGCAGACGTCACAATCGAATTGCAGACAAAATATTTGAGATGATCTCGGGAAGTCCAAGTGGTTTTCAGTTTCATGCAAACAAGCTTGCAGAATCAATATTAACGGAATATGGTGATGAATTGCAGCGTATTACGCATCGTAAACCTGACATCGTTATCATTAACAATCAGTCACGTAAATGCATTATCTTAGAGGTGGCTGTCTGCTACGATCTGTATTTTGAGCAAGCGCTGAACACCAAACAGGAACGGTATGAGCCGCTGTGCAGTCTGCTGCAGTCGTTGGGTTGGAATGTAGATCTGAAAGTGCTTTGCTTTGGCTCACTTGGTTGTATCAAGAAGGATGTTTGGACTGTTTTAAGATCACTGTCAGTAGATAAGTTAATTGTAAAGAACACATTACAGTGGTGCTCGGTTTCAAATCTGATTATGGCCAACTACATATGGAGACACAGGGTTAGGAAGTTATTCTTGTGAATCTTTTTTTTCTCGGTCCTTTCGTATGATCAGTTACATTAAGTTCTATATTACATTGTTCACATTGGATGGCTTCTAGATCCTGTGTCTCACACAGTATATATGAACTGGATGTAGTGGATAACGCATGCCTAGTAGACATATTTTTATGTTAACTGAGCTGTAAGCTCGGACACTAGGGCAAATACGAATTTATTATTATTATTATTATTATTATTATTATTGAAAGCTTCCATTATCATCATCATTATTATTATTATCATCATTATCATTATTATTTGACTGTTTCTCACGGCTAATGTTTGATCTTGCTTTGATCCGGTTATTTTCAATTGCTACCGGGCCACAACCAGTAGCCTAGGGTAACAACTGTCTGTCTGTCAATGTCTTCTGTGTCTTTTAACTACTGCTGGTAGTCCAAAACCTTTCTCAGTACACGGGCTGTTCCAAGTAGGCAAGTTTTCTGAAGTGGTTCGATACCTGGTACAAAGTCTATCTTTGATAGGTAATTCTCAAGATTTTTTGTCACAATGCCAAGAGAACCAATAACGACCGGGATAGTTATGACTGTCTTCACTTCGTTCCTCCAGCACTTCAAGATCTCATATTTTAGGTCTGTGTACACTTCTATTTTCTCTTTCTCTTTTCGCTCTATTCTGGTGTCAAAAGGACACGCCACGTCTATTATCATTATTATTATTATTATTATTATTATTATTATTATTATTATTATTATTATTATTATTATTATTATTATTATTATTATTATTATTATTATTATTATCATTATTAAAGTTCGGGAGGGGGGCGAAAAACGCCCCCGGTTAAATTGACGATTAAGAAATTCTAATCGGAGTTAAAGCAACGAACATGCTGTTTATTGTTTATTACAGATTTACAAATCTGGAAATTTGAAGTACCATTGTTTTTGACTCTCTAGAGGTGTAATGTTTTTCATCAGCTGCGTGTTCATTGATAGTCGTGCATGCGGCATTGTTTCTTCTATGCAGTATAAAAAAGAGTTTGGTTTGAGAATTTAGTAAATTTTGCACATTCGTGCTGAGTGGTTGCAAATCAAAATGCTAAAAGTCTCGACAGCGAGTCGAGCAATGTTGGTTGAAATGGCCTTCGGGCTTTGCTTTGTTGGTTGCAGTGGCGGATTTAGGGGGCAGATGGGGGCAACTGCCCCCCCTTCACGATAAAAATTCAGCTTTGGCGCCCCTTTTTCGGCAAGAAAAGCGCCCCTTATCCTGACCCGAATGCACTCTTTTTTAAATGATTCGTTCTGAATGCGGCGAAACATATAAACTAAGGCGTTCTTCATTAGAAAAACCAAAGAATTTTCTCGAATAAAGCCCAAAAAATTGGCGCGCTAACTTTTCACTGTGTTTTTGGCGCCCCATCTCCAAGTTGCCCCCCCCCCCTTCAACTTCGGTCTGGATCCGCCCCTGGTTGGTTGAAATGGCCTTCGGGCTTTGCTTGTGTTTGTGTGATACGTGTTTGTGGCCTTCGAGCCATGTTTTTTTCCTTGTCAGCTACGTTCGAGCTGGCCATTTTGTTGGCCAGTTGTAATGCACTTCTACATTGGTTTAGCACGAGGCATGGAGCCTCAGATTTGGTGAGAAATTTCTTTTTCATTTATATCATTTGTACTGTCGCCTCTGGTTATAGCAATGCAAGTATTTGGAGGTATCATTTTAGCTATCGCTTACAAGGGTTGCATTTTCTCATCTTATTTACGCTTCGACCCTATTTGGCTTCGGGTCTTGCGCTGTTTTTTTCTCCTCTTGGTTTGGGGTTGGGGGAACACTTTGCTTCGTTTCATTTCTTTTCCTCGCTTCGTGTTCTGTGGCGGGAAAAATGCAGGTTTTCCTTCCAACCCCACCTTCGGGAGGGTTATTTGCTTTTTCGGGAGATGGGCTAGTTCCCTCAAAGCCCAAATTGCCCTAATGATGAGAAAATGCAACCTTATGTTTGTCTGATGCTTATGAGGAAAGATTTACGAAAAGGTTGAAAATATCTGAAGGACAGCCAAGCCCCAGCAGCCTTGGATCTATTTATGGAAGTGTAGCTTTAAATAGAGTTAAAAGATGTTTTTAAACATCACAGATTATGGGATAAAATCTCACATCTACTTGATAGATGTTTTTTGTCTCTGTAATTTTTCTTTCAGCTGTATCTTTACTAAACACATGTCTTTGTCACTTTGGTCTTTTCAATAAATTTAAGAGCAATTTCTAAAAGATGTTTTTAAACATCACAGATTCTGGGATGAAATCTCACATCTACTTAATAGATGTTGATTCCCAATGTAAATTCTTCTTTCAGTTTTAACTTTTACTAAACACATTTCTTTGCTACTTTGGTCTTTTCAATCAATTTTTGAGCTATTTTCAAAAGATGTATTTAAACATCACAGATTATGGGATGAAATTTCACATCTATTAAACAAATGTTTTGTTTCTTGATTTCTTCTTTCAGTTTTATCTTTTACTTGACACATTTCTTTGCTACTTTGGTCTTTTCAATCAATTTACGAGCTATTTTCAAAAGATGTATTTAAACATCACAGATTATGGGATGAAATTTCACATCTATTAAACAAATGTTTTGTTTCTTGATTTCTTCTTTCAATTTTATCTTTTACTAAACAAATTTCTTTGCTACTTTGGTCTTTCCAATCAATTTAAGAGCTATTTTTAAAAGACTTTTTAAACATCAAAGATTTTGGGATGAAATCTCACATCTACAAAATAGATGTTTTTGCTTCTGTAATGCTTTTTTGAGTTCTATCTTTTCTTAAGCACATGTTTTTGCTATTTTGGTTTTTTCAATCAATTTAAGAGCAAGTTTTAAAAGATGTTTTCAAATTGCTACATAGGTAATTATTTGGCTATGCCAGTTTGACAGGAAAGATATGAGCTATCAAAATCAAAACTTAACGACTTGAAGAAACAAATTTTTGAAGAATTTTGGCATACCTTATTTTTAGAACTATGCATAAATTAAGGTGAGTGCGCCATTCATTCTTCAAACTGAAAAAATTAATCAAAAATCCCAGGAGTCATTAACATGGCTGAAATTTGGCATGAAGTTGGACACCTTTGATGTCCTTCTACTGAACTAAATCTATTTGATAGCTTTTGTTTCAAAAAAATTATTTATAAAAGAATATTTTACCTTGTGATGCAATCGTCCGCAAATCTGCATAATTCTATTTATAGAACGATAAATTCAAAATTGGTAGTTCAGTGGATGAACACATCAATGAGAAGCATATTTTCCAAAATTCTACCCTATCAAGAAAGTCCTCTAGATTTTAGAAGTGACAAAAGTTTGAAATCTTGCAAATTTGGCAAATGCCAAAAAATGGCTGCAAACTTTCAAGTCATATTTACTTCTATAGTCTACTTAATATTCAGTCAAATACTCAATATGAGCCAGTTTTATAACTTCCCTGTTGTTCCTCTTTGTCCTCAAAGCCTGCCCTGAGTTTTTTTTGCTCTTTTCTACCCCTTTTCACTTGAACTTCTGATACCGTCATCCAGTCTTTTCGTATCTGTACGTCTACCAGCTCTAGCCATGAACCGTCCATGAGCTATGCTAAAGCCTTTTTCATAACTTCTTCAATCCTTCTTGCACCATCATTGAAGTTAATCAATGCTGAGGATGCTGCTAATTCAACAATTGAAATCTGTAATTATCCGGACGATACTAGCTATGCGTTTGGTCCTAACATTGAAAACGTCATAATACATTTAGAGAATGGTGCCCTTAAGATAAATGAATGATTTCCAAACAATAACATGAATCTAAATGAAGATAAGATCTCTCTCGATAACTTTTTGTGCGAGGAGAATAATGATAGCTACAACAATCAATAAAGGTAAGGCCCGTGTGAAAGAAACTACAGAGGCAAATCTTCTCGGCACAACTATTGATCAATCACTTTCTTTCAAGAAACACGTCATGGCTCTTTGTAAAAAGGCTAGCCAAACTCCATGCTTCTGCTCGAATATCACGCTACATGGAAGCTGAAAGCTACAGCGGTTAATGAGGGCTTCCGTTTTGCCTCATATCATCTTGTGTCCACTTGTTTATGTTCTATAATAGTGCTTTGAATTATGAAATAAATCATATTCATAAAAGTGCATTACGAATTGGATGCAAAGATTGCGAGACTGATTTTTGGTTTTCCCCTAGAACAATCTAAATCAGTGCCAGTCCATGTACAAACCCACAGTTGCTCATGACTGAAATTTATAAACAAAATGCAGTTTGAATCCACCATTCATGAAGGACACTTTCATACAATGAACTATTAGCTACAGTCTTAGGCAAGACGATGACGCTCAACTGCCAAAAGTACAAAGTACATCTTTTAGAATTGAGTTCATTACTTACTTTGGAAATGGATTTAAACTGTGGCAGCATTTACCTCAAGAATAGCGGTTACAAAAATTGGATGGTCCCTTTAAAGAGATAGATCTATCTAAAGACGCCAGCAATTACTCAAAGCCTTGCAGGTGGGCTCCAAGCAAAACAAAATTCAAGTACTCTCCGAAAGTACTAAAGTGCATTTGTTTATGCAAAGGCAGTTGTGGTAATATTTATAACAAAAGATGGAGGATGAGATTTAACAACATAAAATTTACGAGAAATAGATTTTTGATGATTGCTTTGTTCTTGTTTCTTCAAGCGTATGCTCAATCATTATTAAATTTAAAACCAACCTGTTATAACTAATCATAACTTCCTTCAAATATCATAATATTCCCTGTTTAAAACTGAAAGACTTTTCCACAGCACTTTTTCAAGCGAACTTTTTGCATCATTAAAAGTTAATCATTTGTTGGATATGGTTCATGATTGATGAGTTGTACCAAAATCGTGATGATGATTCCAAGAGCAGTGAAATTAGCAATAGCAAATGATTGAGTGAATCCATCGTGTAAATAACAAACGGTTCACTGGTTCATTGTTTATCTCCTGCCTAGCCATGTTACTGGTGATCTATACTTGTATATTTGAGCGATTCACAAATTTTTCAGAATTTTGCTTGTACTCATTCTGAAGGAAACTCTCTCTCCAATTATGGCTGTCAAAATCTGCTTGTTTATCAAATCCTTCTTTATTTGTTTTCTTCTTAATTCATTTTTACAACTAGAAATAGAATGCCGACCCTCATCAAATCATGAGGTTGAATTCGTGCAAGGTGGTGAAAAGAAAATATTTGGAGGCGTTCTTGATAAGGCGAAAGCAGCTGCTTTAAAAGGAAAGGAAGAGATGAAGAAGATTGCTGAGAAAAGTAAAGAAAAAGCAAACGCCATCGGTGAAAAAGCAAAAGAAAAAGCCAAGGCAATTGGTGAAAAAGCAAAAGCAATTAACGAAAAAACGAAACAAGAAGTCAAGAAAATTGGAGAGGAAGCAAAACAAAAAACCAAGGAAATTGCTAATAAAGGAATGAAAACAGCAAAAGAAATTGCTCAGAAAGTATTTGGAAAAAAAATTGGAAGTAATATTGCTCAAAAAATGCTAGCAAAGCCAAAAGCAATCGCTGGAAAAGTTTTTGGAAAGGAAAACAGTAAGTATGATGAATTCCATCCACATCACTTTGATGGTTATACTTTTAGAATTGTTTTAACCCTTTTTGGTTTTATGTTCACTGTTTTTCACCGCATACCTTATTGAATTTGATTATTTCTCATCTCAATCGTTTTCGTGAGTATGATACTTGAAAGCTACGATGATGAAATTTAGATGCTGATTTTACGAAAGTTTTTATTTTCTATGACATGTGAAAGATCTATTTGGTAGGAAAATTGTTTTTGCTATTATCCATTGAATGAAATTTTTCATGACACATTCAAGACTCAAAAATTGATGCCATGCTACACCAAGAACAACTTTAGGATTTCTTATATTTTTAAGGGGTTCATTTAGTTAACCTTATTTATCTAAGTGCATCTTTTTAAAAATTCACACTTTCACTCAATCCCTCATTACTTTGATTTTTACTTCCTATTTTTGGAATATTTTCCAGAAGCAATACCAATATAGTGCATCTCGATGTCTTGCTCAATTGTCTTAATTCTGTCATTGCCGTGACAAGCTTTGTTCTATTTCCCAGATGAATATTGTGCCAAGACAAACTCAGAAAAAGAGAAAGCTCTAGATGAAGAACAAAGAAGTAAGTGTTCTACCTGACTTCTTCTGCCAATAATCTGTTCCATGTAACATTGAATAAGATTCAACGATCTTTGATGAAAAATTGCTTTTAATATACCGGGTGAGCCAGAAAAAAGTTCCAATTTTAAAAAATTCATAGCACCATGCGTACTGCACAGATTTGATTTATTCAAATTTCAGGTAGAAACCAAAAGATTGAAGTATTTTTATGATTTCCTCACTGTTTTATCAGCAGTAGATGCATCCGTAAATTGAATTGGATAAAACTTCCATGGTCGCAAAGTGACTAAAAATGGCCTAAAACATCCATCAAATTTTAAGGACTCTACAGAACAATGATCAATGGGCGTTTCACCTCTCTCAAGAGTTACACGACATATCAATTAGCAAACAAATACTAAAGATTCAATCCTATGGCAAATATATGTACAGTGGATATATCTCACCAGTGAACAACTGCATTTTCTTTATAGATCTGTGCGAGAAATCCATTATAATTTGATCAATGTTTCAGCCAATTCAATCACTTTGCAATCATAAAATTTTTGTAATGTTGAATTTACCTGTTCCTACTGCCTTTGAGATAGCGAGTAAAATTACAAAATACTTCGATCGTTTGACTTTCAACTAGAATTTGAATCATTCAAATCTGTAAATTTCTCTTGATGCTATATGAATTTTCAAAAGTGGGAACTTTTTTCTGGCTCACGCGGTATTCTAGTATGAGGAAATAATTTCCGTCAAACACTGCATAGCTTTAGGCAATAGCCTATTACAAAAGGGTGGCATTATGGGTATTTTGCACGAACTCGTCACGTTCTTATTAGGAATCATGAATAATTCTGACGAGATTCTGACGAGACGGAAAGAATTGTAGGAAAATGTTAAATGCTGTCATCTTTTTTGTAATCTTTTATAGATGTCAAACAATATTTTAGACCTGTCTACATCATCTTCATCTTCATTCATTTATTTACTCATTAATTCATTCATTTATTCATTAATTCATTTATTCATTGAATGTAGAGCCTTGAAGACTACATGGTCTTCGTAAAAAGTATACAGATTTAGTAGATTCTAGCGATAAGAAGACAGCGTGAATCAATCCGAAACAAGTTTCAAACCATACCTCGATAGCTAAATTGAACAAAGATAACCTCGTTTATTGATATTGGTGCGTTGAGAGTGACGATATCAATCCTCACAGACCTTTGACGTTTTGGCATAAGCAAATTCTTCAAGAACAGTAAATAAAGTCGACGAAATTGGAAGCATGAGGGAAAAAACTAAGGGCTGCATAACAGATATGTTTTACAAAGTATTCTTTTTGTGACACGTGGAGCTCCGAAGTCAACGTCATTCATCTCAGTATCAACAATTTATCTTACACATACTATTCATCTGTGAAAGTACTCCCGTGAGCATAAACATTGTTTTGGCATCGTCGTCGAATCATTCCTTGAAAAGAATTTGTTTTCGGGTCTCTCGGGATCAGTTCGCATTGGCGTATAATTCTTTGCTAATCAACGCTGCTGGATGTCTCTAGGTTACGTATCTTCGAGATTGCTTCCTCGGACGGGCGAAAACTCGAGGGAGTACTTTCACCCATGAATGGCATGCGTGAAATACTTTTTTGACATTGAGGTGAAAGATGTTGACTGAGAAGCTCCCTTGACGATAAGTGTCACAAAAATTATATTTTGTGAAAAACATCTGCTGTGCCGTCCTTAGTTTTGCCCTCTCGTGCTTCCAATTTCGTCAACTTTATTCGTGCTTCGTGCTTCAAGTTCGTGCTTCAAGAATTGCTTAGGCCAAAACGTCAAAGCTCTGGTTTAGAGATTAAGGCAAATTTGTCCTTTGAATATTAATATCTTTACTCTCAACGCATCAATGTCAACATACGAGGTATATATGTTCAAGTTAGCTATTGAGGCATGCTGTACAACTTATTTCAGATTGATTCACGACATATTCTTATCGCTAGCTTCGACCAAATCTGTATACTTTTTAGGATACCCAGTACTTGAATCAAAACTAATTACAGCCTACAACAACAATTATCACCGGTATTTTGTGTAAAATCTGTTTGAGATTCTTGTAATTTCTTGGCGGATTTAGCAACCAAATCATAAACCAGATACAAATTTCATTATCCTAATATCGGAGATCTCGATCTTACGAAGATCAAGTATTTGAAAAATCACAAGGGAATTGTTTGTGAATAATGTCGAAGAGGTGAAAATGATCTCAGCTATTAATCCTGGAGAAATTTTCAGGCTTTATCTCCACAAATCATTATCATGGACACTAGAATTGTGAATACATGTCTTAACAGATCTCTTCTGGTTATAAAATACATTCCAATCGTTTCCCGCTGCGCTCTTAACATATCTTCTTGTATTATAATTTGTGAATTATTTTCAATTCTAAGTTACCTTTCCTACGTGCCTGCATGCAAGCTACTTCTCCTTTTCTGTTACAGAGGATTTGCATGAAGGTGATCTGGTGTTAAGTGAAAAATTGAAATTGTTGATTGATGAAGCGAGCAAAAAAGCAGAAGGGAGGGACGTCCTTTCATTTGAAAGTATGCGATGGCCAACGAAAGTCATACCATATGTTTTTGATCCTGCGTTAAGTGAGTAATAATTTGTCTAATAATAATAATATTGTTATTCATGTTATATCATTTATTTATAGATTCGATCATTTATCATTCCAGATACGTATAAAGAATCTTGGACATAATTAGCTATCACTTTTAAGGCTCTGGGGACGAATTTCATATGCGATGTAATTTTCAAGTCCTCATCAAGAGCAGGCTTAGCGGACGGGGTTACCGTGTTTAAAGAATATAAAGTGCAAAATGAGATTAAGCACACATTGTTTTCCAAGATATGCTCAAATACTGTATTATAAACTATGATAAACGTTGCATCATGGTATTGTAAACCTTTGCCATTTGTTTACATTTCAATCATTTCAATTTTCATTTAGATGATCGGGCCAAAGCAGCAGCTCTGGCAGCTTTTAAAGATTTTGCAACATATACATGTGTCAGATTTGTGCCAAGAACATCAGAAGCCAATTACATCAGATATTTCCCTGGAAGTGGGTAAGCATATTCAATTGATATTTCTTTTTTCTCTGAGTGAAACTTTAAAGATTTGTCTCGACGATTGTGTGCTAGACATATCAACCTATTCGTTAATTTTGCTATACCACTACCTTACTGCGAAGTTTATTTTCTTCCAGACCTTTCCAGAGTCAAAATGTTTTCTAAATAACTAAACTGTAAAATTTTTCACTATTAATTCTTGCGAAGTATTGCACAGTTAGATTAAAGTCTTTGAAGAATTACTGAAATGTATCAATATTACAAAGATGATATTCACATAGAAAATAAAATAGCAGCAAAAACATATTGAAATAAAATCGTGTACTCTTAATCGCTAAAGGTGTTATTCGTATGTTGGTAAAAATGGAGGTGCTCAAGATTTATCAATTGGCTCAGGATGTGAATACAAAGGCACAATTATCCATGAATCAATGCACGCTATGGGATTCTTTCATGAACATACTCGTTTGGATAGAGACAATTATGTCAAGATTAATTTCAATAATATTCGAGCGGGTATGTAATATTTTTCAACATTTGAATGACAGTATCAATAATATGAAAAGTGTCAAAGCATTTTTTATTTCTTATTTATTAAGAATCTGCAATCAAAACCCGTTTGCAAAAAAGAAATTCTAGCTGTAAAATTCAAAAGCTCAGTTGGTAAAGCATGAATATTCATCAATCTGATTATTGTTAGGTTAGATTGTGTGCCAGACGCAAGTTTCTTTCCTGTTAGGAAGTGGTGTATGGGACAAAGGCTACGTTGTTTCGTCTCAAGTTCTTCCGATTTTAATATTAGTTCCTTTCATCTCGTATTTTTTATTGCAAATTTTCCGAGCTTTAATTACCGCTCAACATTGGCATATATTTCTACATTATCAACCAATGTCTAACGAAACAAAAATATCCTTTCCTCAGGAATGGAGGGCAATTTCAAAAAGTATCTTGTTGGCCAAGCCGATTACCTTGGAGAACCATATGACTATAATAGTATAATGCATTATCCTGAAAATGCATTTGCAAATGCTGCTGGAACAAAAACCATCGAGTTAATCGCTGGAGCAACAGCAAAAATTGGACAACGAGATGGTTTAAGTGAAATTGATATCAAACAGATAAGAAAACTTTTCAAATGTTCAGATCCAGTCACTACTGTTGCCCCTGTTACCACTGCGGCTCCTACCACTGCGGCTCCTACAACTATCGTTCCTGCAACTACTGTTCCCTCCCTCACCACTTTGCCACCCGCAGTAACATTACCACAAACGACAGCTAAGCCGGGGCTGACAGTTCCCGTGAGTCTAAATAGTTTTTCATTTTAATAAAGAATAACTCTGACAGTTCATACTCAATTTATGTGCTCCAATGCGTGTAATGATTTATTTTTAAGGGAATACACAAGTAAGAGTGATTTTAGGAAATTCTTTGCCGCTTTCTAAATGTTTATTACTATAGTATCATAGGCACCAGATTCTATTGTTTTCAATTTTTAGAGAGTCTGACGGTTCTAATCTTTAAATAAGATGCTTAAAATTCTTTTAACTCATTCCTTGAAATGATTGGCCCTAAGGAAACACTGTGTACTTTACTTCAAATCTACTATGGAAATCTTACGATATTTGAATTGTTTTCAAAATGGCAGCATTTACAATATTTCATGTTGTGACGTCATCAAAAAATTTCCAAATAATAAACGAAAAGAACGAGAAATTTTCGCTTACCATCATATTGTTCCATCACTTCTTCAAGAGTGTATCCTTTTCTCCTGTGGTAGTTCAGAATTTATGATGAGATAATTTTAAATTTCCCATTCAAGTTATTCAGTTCAAAGAAGAAAATAAAAGTATCTTATTTAATATCACTCTTTCAAACTTTGCGCCCTGCGCTGTACTGCATCAAAAATTAAATCAATAACATTTGTCAACAGCAAATTTCATAGCTAAGTTAATGTTTAAACGTTTGTGAGCAGACTTTTCCATTAGATTTTTGATATTTGCTTTTATTCTCTGATTTATCCTAAAACATTTGATTGAAAAATTGTTTAAAGGATCTCAGAACATTTTTGAATTTCAACTTTCTCACTTCATTGCAGCCAAAGGCCACAACAATTGACAAAATACAGCCTATTACCACAACTGCTCCTATCAAAGTTACATTGTCACCGAAACCAACTACTGTTCTTACTCAAGCCCCCCTTATCACTAACCCTGCCCCCACACCTTCAAGCATTCCTCAAGCAACTGGAAAGCCTGCCATTTTGCAGACAACACAGCCAATAATGCTCACACCTATTATGGGAAATGGTCAGAAAATTCTCATTAGAATCAAAACAGGAAATACAGCGAGTAAGTTGGTAATATTTAAGATTCAAAATGTGTCAGTTTTCGTTATCATTTGATCATATATTTATGAGAATTAAATTGTTTTACTTTACTGGATACTGGAAGAAATCAAAGTAATTGATTGTAATCAAAGCAATCAAATCAAAGCAATGAAGCAATCAAAGTAATTGATTTTAATCAAAGCAATCAAATCAAAGCAATGAAGCAATCAAAGTAATTGATTTTAATCAAAGCAATCAAATCAAAGCAATGAAGCAATCAAAGTAATTGATTTTAATCAAAGCAATCAAATCAAAGCAATGAAGCAATCAAAGTAATTGATTTTAATCAAAGCAATCAAATCAAAGCAATGAAGCAATCAAAGTAATTGATTGTAATCAAAGCAATCAAATCAAAGCAATGAAGCAATCAAAGTAATTGATTGTAATCAAAGCAATCAAATCAAAGCAATGAAGCAATCAAAGTAATTGATTTTAATCAAAGCAATCAAATCAAAGCAATGAAGCAATCAAAGTAATTGATTTTAATCAAAGCAATCAAATCAAAGCAATGAAGCAATCAAAGTAATTGATTTTACTCAAAGCAATCAAA
This sequence comes from Aurelia sp. 3 sensu Dawson et al. (2005), assembly GCA_964020215.1. NCBI lineage: Eukaryota > Metazoa > Cnidaria > Scyphozoa > Semaeostomeae > Ulmaridae > Aurelia > Aurelia sp. 3 sensu Dawson et al. (2005). The sequence goes on from OZ026591.1 coordinate 65,948, forward strand.
TCAAAGCAATGAAGCAATCAAAGTAATTGATTTTAATCAAAGCAATCAAATCAAAGCAATGAAGCAATCAAAGTAATTGATTGTAATCAAAGCAATCAAATCAAAGCAATGAAGCAATCAAAGTAATTGATTGTAATCAAAGCAATCAAATCAAAGCAATGAAGCAATCAAAGTAATTGATTTTAATCAAAGCAATCAAATCAAAGCAATGAAGCAATCAAAGTAATTGATTTTAATCAAAGCAATCAAATCAAAGCAATGAAGCAATCAAAGTAATTGATTTTAATCAAAGCAATCAAATCGAAGCAATGAAGCAATCAAAGTAATTGATTTTAATCAAAGCAATCAAATCAAAGCAATGAAGCAATCAAAGTAATTGATTGTAATCAAAGCAATCAAATCAAAGCAATGAAGCAATCAAAGTAATTGATTTTAATCAAAGCAATCAAATCAAAGCAATGAAGCAATCAAAGTAATTGATTTTAATCAAAGCAATCAAATCAAAGCAATGAAGCAATCAAAGTAATTGATTTTAATCAAAGCAATCAAATCAAAGCAATGAAGCAATCAAAGTAATTGATTGTAATCAAAGCAATCAAATCAAAGCAATGAAGCAATCAAAGTAATTGATTGTAATCAAAGCAATCAAATCAAAGCAATGAAGCAATCAAAGTAATTGATTGTAATCAAAGCAATCAAATCAAAGCAATGAAGCAATCAAAGTAATTGATTGTAATCAAAGCAATCAAATCAAAGCAATGAAGCAATCAAAGTAATTGATTGTAATCAAAGCAATCAAATCAAAGCAATGAAGCAATCAAAGTAATTGATTGTAATCAAAGCAATCAAATCAAAGCAATGAAGCAATCAAAGTAATTGATTGTAATCAAAGCAATCAAATCAAAGCAATGAAGCAATCAAAGTAATTGATTTTAATCAAAGCAATCAAATCAAAGCAATGAAGCAATCAAAGTAATTGATTGTAATCAAAGCAATCAAATCAAAGCAATGAAGCAATCAAAGTAATTGATTGTAATCAAAGCAATCAAATCAAAGCAATGAAGCAATCAAAGTAATTGATTGTAATCAAAGCAATCAAATCAAAGCAATGAAGCAATCAAAGTAATTGATTGTAATCAAAGCAATCAAATCAAAGCAATGAAGCAATCAAAGTAATTGATTGTAATCAAAGCAATCAAATCAAAGCAATGAAGCAATCAAAGTAATTGATTTTAATCAAAGCAATCAAATCAAAGCAATGAAGCAATCAAAGTAATTGATTTTAATCAAAGCAATCAAATCAAAGCAATGAAGCAATCAAAGTAATTGATTTTAATCAAAGCAATCAAATCAAAGCAATGAAGCAATCAAAGTAATTGATTGTAATCAAAGCAATCAAATCAAAGCAATGAAGCAATCAAAGTAATTGATTGTAATCAAAGCAATCAAATCAAAGCAATGAAGCAATCAAAGTAATTGATTGTAATCAAAGCAATCAAATCAAAGCAATGAAGCAATCAAAGTAATTGATTGTAATCAAAGCAATCAAATCAAAGCAATGAAGCAATCAAAGTAATTGATTGTAATCAAAGCAATCAAATCAAAGCAATGAAGCAATCAAAGTAATTGACTGTAATCAAAGCAATCAAATCAAAGCAATGAAGCAATCAAAGTAATTGATTGTAATCAAAGCAATCAAATCAAAGCAATGAAGCAATCAAAGTAATTGATTGTAATCAAAGCAATCAAATCAAAGCAATGAAGCAATCAAAGTAATTGATTGTAATCAAAGCAATCAAATCAAAGCAATGAAGCAATCAAAGTAATTGATTTTAATCAAAGCAATCAAATCAAAGCAATGAAGCAATCAAAGTAATTGATTGTAATCAAAGCAATCAAATCAAAGCAATGAAGCAATCAAAGTAATTGATTTTAATCAAAGCAATCAAATCAAAGCAATGAAGCAATCAAAGTAATTGATTGTAATCAAAGCAATCAAATCAAAGCAATGAAGCAATCAAAGTAATTGATTTTAATCAAAGCAATCAAATCAAAGCAATGAAGCAATCAAAGTAATTGATTGTAATCAAAGCAATCAAATCAAAGCAATGAAGCAATCAAAGTAAGTCATTTGGCATCTGTAAGGTTCTTTTGATGTAAAATCATTCGATGGTTTATAAAGTAAATCTTTTCTTAATTTTCATATAAATTTAAATTGGTAAAAATTAAAGTATGTATACCTGAATCCAAAAATTCCTGCTTCTTCGTATGATTAAAGTATCAATTAGGAAAAGAAATACTATTCCAGCCAAAAATGCTGGAATAATACCAGCATTTTCTTCATATTCCAGCCAGAGCATTAAATTAGATGGGACAAGAATATTATGAGGAACGTATGCAATAATCAAATTGTAAATTTGCTTGTAGGATTTTGCTCAAATCAATTTTGATGTATTTTATCGAGTGTTACTGTTACTTAGCATCTATATTTTATCATGAATTATTCGTCAGCAACTTATCCACAATGGCCAACTGATTTCAACTGGAATACTCAAGGTCAGCCTCAAAACTGCGGTTGTCAAGCATGTGGTTGTCAATGTGTTCATGTGAATGAGCCATCAGCTGGCATTGAATGGAAAAATAATTATTTATGTTACAAAAAGAGAGATGAAGTACAACCTGGTATTGAATGGTCTCATAAGGGTAAGATCATAATACCAGCATTTTCTTCGTTTTTAATCAAACTCTCTTCGTTTATAAACAGCACAATATAAAGCAAAAATAATAATCATTTTCTTCGTAAAATCAAACATCGTTTTGCTCAACACAAAAAAGTAAGTCATGTGTATGGTACTAACTAAAGGAAATTTAAGGGAATTTGGAAGATGGAAGGGCAGTGAATTGAATTCAAGTTTATAGGTAGCACTTTGTAATAGCAGAACCAGACTGAGTGAAATGTTATTCAACATCTTTTGTATCTCCAAATCAAGCAGGAAATAATATATCTGGCAATACTAATCTCGGATGGGGAAAAAACTGAAATGTTTACAAGCCAGTAATTCATTAGCCACTCGCCGGATTTCTTCAAAATGATTCTTCTTGAGATTTTTATCTCAGAACTACTAAGAATAGACCAAGAGTCTAAGTGTTCGACAACAGTGAAGATGAAACCTAATCATGCTATCCTATTGCCTAGGGTAGTATCATTCGGGAAAATTCTTTTGCCAATTTCGGGAATTTTAGTATCACCAAGCTGAACTGATCGTTAGCAGATATGATCAAGGATTTAAGAAAGACTTAATAATAACATAAATTGTACTTTGAACAGAGTATGACAAATTCACCACGTTTCGAGATGAGACAGTTATCAAGTCACTCGAAACGTCGAAACTCAGCTTAGTTCGAAACCTCTGAATCATCATACTTTGTTCAAAATATGACTTATCTTATTCTAAGCCTGCGTGCAGACGAGGTGCAGACTATACCCAAGAAAAACGTATAGTCTGCGTAACGCCGCTCACTTTTGTGTGATGGGTGCTTCAGCATTTATTTAATAACAAAGAAAAAGTATTGTTGTAACTGCCAATAAAATCGCTTTCGCGCGAAACGAGGAAGCAATCAGATTTGAGAACGGCTATCATGCGATTAAATCTCAGGTTTCGCTTTGTTCTCTAAGCAAATTAAGTTAACAACACAGTGCTCTGGAATTTTAAGTACCCCACGATAGACAATATATAGACGCTAAGTAGAAAGGGCCATTGAGACTGCTATTGAAATGAAATGCTGACACATACAATGCGCGAGCATTGCGCAGTCTATACCTTGTCCTTGGGTATTGTCTGCAGTCTGCACGCAGGCTGGTGCATGGATAATCAGCGGGAAAATACAGCGTATTTAAAGCTGATAAATTGTACCAAACTATAGCATTCGAAAATTTTTACTCATCTGGTTCGGTACATCTCGCAAAAATAAACGACATCAATATTGATTTTTTTGAAGTGATAGCAGAGTCGAAACATAATTCTTATCATGTTTGTTGCAGGTGAAATCGAGGGGAAACGTTGTACGCACATATCAGACCCAACATTTGGAAAATATTGGCAGAATAATTTCTTATGTGTACCAAAAGACAGTCCTTATCATTTTGTGTGGTCCTTCAGGGGTCCTGTAAAATCGAAAGATCTTGCATGCTTGCGAATGGGAATACCAGATGGCCCAGCAGAATGGACTGATAACTATCTTTGTGCTAAACAGACCGAACTCGAAAAAGCTGGAGATTTATAATTTTTATGCTACCATTGCACTGTTTAGTTGAAGTGACCTGAAAGTATTTTTGTACTACACTTTGTATCATTAATGTTTTATGATTATGTTAATTTCTTATTTAAACAATCTGAAATAAAGTTATACCTCCGAATTCATGCAATCAAATCGAAAACTGTTTGTTGAGTTCCATTTTGATCAAAATATTTGTAATTAGTTTATATCCCTTGTTTTTATATTTTCAAGCAGTATCCGTTATTAATAGACTTACTCGACTAAAACAAGAATAATTTTGCAAATTGCAAGCCTATTATTATGTCATTCAGATCTGCTAACATGTCGATGTTAAAAACCCATTGAGACCAGTGATTACGTACATTTTTGACCTGTCTGCTTGCTTTTTATTTCATGCTTGGCTAAACAATTTAACAGTGATACGGCAATCCAAATAGCTCACACACAGAAGCGCAAACAATGTTATGCCATATTTAGAATAGAAATATTGAATTAAAATGAAGTCTAAAACATTGTTGATAATTTTGAGTTTAGGATTCATGTTTCTTACTGCAAATGGTTTTGTTTTGAAGTTGAAGAAGGATAAAAAACTGCAAGACGAAGACGAAAGTAAGTGTTTTACAAACATTTTCAATTTGCAGGTACCTTTATTTGAGAAGTTTGTCAAACAAATCTTTATGTTAACATCGATATTTTTAGTTAATCTGCACAATATACAAAACAGTAGTGCAAAATACTTTCATCATGCAAAAGGAAAAGTGAAGATTTTGAAAAGATCATGAAATAGAATTCTTTATCTTTGAGAAACTAAATTATGATTTGATGCTCTTTAAATTGCCGAAATTCCTGAAAGCAAAACAAGAAGAATCAACATCAAGGTAAAAAAACACTAGATTCCGCAAACACAATTCCGTAACCAATTTTACAGTCCAATTTCTGTTCTTCAGGAATATTTGATAATTATTATACTAATAAATCAAGTGAGATTATCTTATTTAGATCCATGAAAGGAAAGAACACCAATACATCGATCATGCAAATACCTAAAAACTCAATACACTACCAGGCGAAGCCAAAAAAATTAAAACATTTGGAGGCTGTAGAATAGAAAAAAAAATACGCCACTGATATTCAAAGCTAAATGCTAATATCATTCGGAGGGTGTTGATGAGAGTTGGTCTGAGGTCGGTACGTTTACTTTTGGTCCATGATTTATTTACTTATAATTTAAATTTAAATTCTATTTATGAAAATGTCAATTGTATTGAATAACATGGAATTGTCGTTACTATCCAAACCCTTTTTACCAGCATCATCTGCATCATCTCAAGCCATTGCTATACAATGCACTTTTGCTATGCAAATCCCAAGAGAAAAGAATCTGCAAAGTGACATTGTTTTTCGAATGTTTTTGAAAACTTTTTATTCACGAAACAATGCTCTCTGCGATCTTTGGAAAGTCTGCCAGCTTCAGGAGCAGAAGGTTTCCGAAGCATCGGATCTCTACCGCTTTCAGAAGAGCCCAAAAGAATACGTCAAGAATCTCTCAGAAGTCTACCGAAAACAAAATGACCAAAAGAATGGGCTTTTATAAAAACGATCTGAATTCTGAGAAGTCTACCGTATACTGTAAAAGGGTACCAAAAGAATGGGATTTTATCTTCTACCAACTATACCGTTTTCAGAAGATGCCTAAAAGAATACACCCTTAATCTTTTTATTTTGTCCAAAGTCAAATCAAATCATTATTCAACAGTTTAAGATAGTTTAAGAAGTTCAAGATAGTTTAAGATAGTTTAAGATAGTTTAAGATAGTTTAAGATAGTTCACGATAGTTTAAGATAGTTTAAGATAGTTCGAGATAGTTTAAGATAGTTTAAGATAGTTCAAGATAGTTTAAGATAGTTCAAGATAGTTCGAGATAGTTCAAGATAGTTTAAGATAGTTTAAGATAGGTTAAGATAGTTTAAGATAGTTTAAGATAGTTTAAGATAGTTTAAGATAGTTCACGATAGTTTAAGATAGTTTAAGATAGTTCGAGATAGTTTAAGATAGTTTAAGATAGTTCAAGATAGTTTAAGATAGTTTAAGATAGTTCGAGATAGTTCAAGATAGTTTAAGATAGTTTAAGATAGGTTAAGATAGTTTAAGATAGTTTAAGATAGTTTAAGATAGTTTAAGATAGTTTAAGATAGTTTAAGATAGTTCAAGATAGTTTAAGATAGTTCAAGATAGTTCAAGATTAATAAATAATCTTTGAAAAGCACAACAGGTCAAGATAGATTTGGAGGAAATTTTGTAATTCATTACTTCTTAGTTGTGTGATGTTTTCTTTGCAGATGAATTTAGCTCCGTTCCAAGAGCAAATACCAAACAACAAATTGGTAAGTTGATCATTTGATTATTTGATAGATTGATCCTACTATATGATGGTGTGCAGATCACATGACAAAACATGTTTCATTAATTCAAAATCGGTTGTTGTTTCAAGAAATTATCGGACGAGAGGAAATGGTTGAACTGTTGAGCGGGCTGTCGAATTAACAGGATATGGCCAATACTCAAAACTAAAATATTGATCGCTGAGCAAGAGGCTGGTTTAGATGTGAAAATTCTGTTTGTTGAAAGCATTCTCCTGTTACACCTAGAAATTAGAAAAATGGGAACAAGAATTGAATGTTCAATGTTTGGTTGATAATTTACTTACCATAGAAATTCAATATAATTTACAATTCTTTGGCTGACACTTACTGGGTCCTTGACACATCTGGCAGCTTCAAAATATTTTTCACTTCTATTTCTGTACCATAAAGAATTTCAAAAATATACTAGGTGAGTCAATAAAAACGCTCGGCGTCTGAAAAAGTGCTGCTCACTGACTATCAAAGTAATGATAATGAAAACTATCTTGTTTTATTCCCGATATGTCCAATTAAGCTCAGTAATTCAACCGGCTTTAATCGGCAATTCCTTCCCCTCGAAATGGGAGGTTTTTTGAAGAAAGCCATTTCGAAAACCAGCAAAAACGAGTTAAAACAAGAATTCTTAGCAATAATGACACTTTGATGTGTTCATGTTTTCCGTCGTCTTGGGGAATGGAATCCCCCTGAATGAATTATTTATACTAGGAAGAAGACTTCTTCAATCCCCAAAGAGGACAGCATGTGCTAAATCGTACTGAAATCATCACTGAGAGAGAAGCATAACAGGGAAGCTTGATCGTACGTTCAGCAATTTCCTTGAGATTTTTCGAAGGGGACGTTTTCAGAAACTCCCTTACAGAATCAGAACGGAATGACCGATTTCTGCAAGAAAAAATTCTAAACATAATTGAAATGCTAGCTATTTAATTAAATGTTACAAAGTATTATTACTTTATATATACTCAGGGAGCAGTAGCCTTTCAAATGTCGGGCCTTTTTTGAATCGTCCGGTACAACATTCAAATAACTTTTCGCTTTGTTTCATCAGAAATAAGCTTTACAAGCAGTTTGTCAAGATTATTTCTGATGAAGAGAAAGCGAAATGTCATTTCATTGTTCTATTTCTTTGAAATTCTTTATTACAAGTATAAAGTTAATAGAAAGGAACTTATGATTTATTATTCTCTGTACCATAGATGTACCAAATTCTGACGAAAATGATGAGTCAGCAGCTTCAAAAAGAGAAAGTGAATCTTCCATCATTTTATCGAAATTACTCAATGCTGATCCAAGCACCGCTTCAATTGCTGCTCCAGCTACTGTGAAGGAGACATCCCATGGAGATACAAGTAATGCAGATTCTGCTAGTGAACAACGGGAAATTGATTCATCTGAAAAACCAGAGGAGGCTTCTTTACGAGAAGTATCTAAAGCAGAAGAAGCAAGATTAAAGGCAGAAGAAGCGAAAGAGAAAGCAGAAGCAGCAAATAAGCAAGCAGATGAAGCCAAACAAAAGGCAGCAGAAGCAAAGGCAAAGGCAGATGAGGCAAAGAAAAAGTTAGAAGCCAAAAAAAAGATGGAAGAAGCCAAGAGAAAAGAGGCCGAGGCCAAGAAAAAGGAAGCAGAGGCTAAAAAGAAGGAGGAAGAAGCCAAAAAGAAACAAGAAGAAGCAGAAATAAAAGAACGAGAAGATAAGAAAAGATTGGCAGCAGCCAAGAAAAAGGAAGAAGAAGCCAAGAAAAAAGAGGCTGAAGCAAAAAAGAAAGAAGAGGAAGAGAAAAGGAAAGCAGAAGAAGCCAAGAAAAAAGAAGCTGAAGCCAAAGAGAGGTTAGAAGCAGCAAAGAAAAAGGAAGAAGAAGCCAAGAAGAAGCAAGAAGAAGCAAAGAAGCAAGCAGAAGAAGCCAGGAAGAAGGAGGAAGAAGCAAAGAAAAAAGAGGCAGCAGCTAAGAAAAAGGCAGAAGAAGACAAAAAGAAAGCAGAAGCAGCTAAAAAGAAGGCGGAAGATGACAAGAAAAAGGCAGAAGAAGAGAAGAAAAAGGCAGAGGAAGCAAAGAAGAAGGCAGAAGAAGCTGAAAAGAAAGCGAAAGAAGAAAAAAAGAAGGCGGAAGAAGCCAAGAAAAAGGCAGAAGAAGAAAAAAAGAAGGCAGAAGAAGAGGCAAGGAAAGCCGCTGACAAAGCAAAAGCTGAAGAAAAGAAGAAGAAAGCGGCAGAAGCATTGAAAAAAGCAGAAGAGGAAAAAAAGAAAGCGGAAGAAGCAGAGAAGAAAGCAGCTGAAGAAAAGAAAAAAGCAGAGGAGGCCAAGAAGAAGGCAGAGGAAGAGAAGAAGAAGGTAGAAGAAGATAAGAAAAAGGCAGAAGCAGCGAAAAAGAAGGCAGAAGAAGAGCAAAAGAAAGCAGAAGAAGAAAAGAAAAAAGCTGAGGAAGCGAAAAAACTTGCAGAAGCAGCACAGAAACAGGCAGCAGAAGAAAAGAAAAAGGCAGAAGCAATCAAGAAGAAAGAAGAAGAGGAAAAGAGGAAGGCGGAAGCAGCTAAGAAAAAGGCAGAGGAAGAAAAACAATTAGCTGAAGCAGCAAAGAAGAAAGCTGAGGAAGCAAAAAAGATAGCTGAAGCAAAGAGGCTGAAAGCAGAAGCAGAGAAAAAGAAGGCTGAAGAAGCAAAGAAGAAAGCAGAAGAAGAGAAAAAGAAGGCAGCAGAAGAGAAGAAGAAAGCAGAAGAAGAGAAGAAGAAGGCTGCAGAAGAAAAAAAGAAAGCAGCTAAAGAGGCCAAGGTAAATTATCAATTTCCACCGACGAAGGAAGGACAGAGCAGAAACGGCTTAAAATGACGTCATCGAACAATCTGAGATAAGGAAATGTTTGGGTACATAAGCTGTTTGAAGTGGTGAATCATGAGTTTAAGGCTCAATGAAGAAACATCAGGTGTTGTCTTCTGTTGCAAGGAGTTAGGGAGCTCAAAGTTACAAGTTTTCGCGAATGCGTGCGCAGTTTCTGTTCTGTCCGTAGGAAGTAGTTGTTATTTGGTTTTAGTGTGTCGACGTCAAGGATTGAATTTCAGCTGGCTGAAATCATTCAATCGAAGGAAAAGACCTTTCTTCCAAACGTGAAACCAAAAATTGTATTAGTAGGTTTTGTATTTTCATTCAAGTGATGTTGTGCACTGATCTTTCACCATCTATTCTCTGAGTAAGTTTATTGTAACTGGAAATCAAAAGTTGCGGTTACAAACGCCCTTTATTTCTATCAAAAAGCTGCAACTAAGTAGTCAAAACCTGTCTTTGATCAAAATTGAAACCAGTAGAATATTTTTGAAGATGGTTCTCATTTCTTATGAAAGGTAATAATAAGTAGAAGCTCAATGAAGCGTTCTTTCATCTGATTCATATCTCTGGTAAGTTTCATTACTTATTATATGTTGACAATTACTTTCTTAAATTTAATGATAATAATAATAAGTAATAATAAGTAATAATAAGTAGAAGCTCAATGAAGCGTTTTTTAATCTGATTCATATCTCTAGTAAGTTTCATTATTTATTATATGTTGACAATTACTTTCTTAAATTTCCTAGAGTTTATACTTACCATAGTTCCCTTGTCTACCATAGTAACAAATTCTCAAATACATTCTATCTTTTCAGAAACCAACAGCACTCCCTACTACCCCAGCAGCTACAACAATTCAACTGACAAGGGGAAAAGGTGTGCCAAAAGTCACAACAAAGCCAACTGTCCCTACTACAAAAGCAGAACCAAGTGCAAAACCACCCACCCCAACCCCTGGTCAAACACTGCCACCTGCAACGCCAGCAAAAGCAACTTTACCGATGGCAACACCACCCTCGGTTACCCCAACAACTCCTCCTGCTACCCCATCAAAAGCAACCCTTCCTATTGCTACTCAGCCGAAAGTTACTCTACCAACTACCCCTGCTACCTTACCTAAAGCAACGCTGCCCATGGCTACCCCTCCTACACCCACCCCACCATCTCCTCCCAAGCCCCCAATGCCCCCTTTCCCCCTTAAACCCCCAAGCCCACCTGCACCTCCTCCTATCCCTGCAACTCCTCAGCCAACAACAAAGCAAGCAGAAACACCAACAAAAACAGCAGTAACAGCCCCCGTCAATCCTGGAGCAACAACTCAACCGACAAAAGGAAAAGGTATCCCAAAGCCTGATGACAATAAGCCAACAACTCCTAAGCCGGGTGTGACACCTACTACACAGGCAACAAAAGGTAAAGGAATACCCAAGGAGGAAAACCCAACGACACCCTCTCCTACTAAAGCAACCCCTGCCCCACCAAAGCCAACTGAAGGTGATGCCAAACAAGGCAAAGGAATACCGAAACCGGGTGAAGCAAACAATACACCAAATCATAATGGTTTAGTTCAAGGAAATGGAGAACTGGGAAGACTTGCTTTTACTGGTCTTGATTCTACATCGGGATCTGGGGAGGAAAGTACAGTGCATGCAGTTACAAAAGACACAGCTGCCCCGGCGGAGGAGGAAGGTAATTAACTTATGCAATTTTATATGTTAGCTGTTCTGCAAAAGAGCCTGGATCGAGTGATATTTCTATATATTTTGTCATAGGATGAGTTTGGTTGAGTGGCATTCGAATTTCTATCGCCATTGAAGACATTATTTTGAAACCTATTAACAAATGAAAAGTTAATGAGAAATATAGGCTAATAACATTCTTTATACATATTGTAGGCATTTACGTAACCTGGGTACCAGAGCCTTGAAAAATTAAACAATTTAACATTGTTTGTTGGCCTTTTTATCCAGAGTAGTATACCCGGTGAGTGCAAAAAAGTTTACGCGTTTGTCACTTTGAAAATTAAATTTAAAACCATTGTCAGTTTCAGAAATAGAATTTTATTTTCAAAAGCAAGTAAATTGCGGACCAGCATGGAATGTGGAATTCTCATTGCCAATCATGCCATTTACCAGCATTTCCCTTTTTCTGGGTCTAAATGATCTGTGATTTACCATAACTTTCTCACCTTAGTTAGCCTTTGAGAGAATGATTAACGCTTCAGTTTTGAATGTCTGCCACATACTTTTAATCCATAGCCTTCAAATCGCATAAACTTTCTTTTGACTCATTTGTTCAAGGGTGTTAGGACACGGATGTTTTGATTGGTTGTTTGTTTACCTTGTTTTGATCCCTGTGTCTTGTTTTGTTGTCTTGTTTTCTGTTTTGTTTCGTTTTCAACTGAGCGCTCTTAGGCCCAACCGCTCTCAAGTGGTTCGAATACAGCTCCCTTGTATTTCTGTGTCTTAGTGCACCTTCGCACAAGATAGGAATTAAAACCGAAAAGCCACAACAGGAAAAGCTAGCTTTTACGTATTGTTCATTGAGAAAATCCATTTTGAATTATGAATAAGTAGACAAAATTAGCTGATCATGTTTAATCATTATATTCTCAGAAAAACTGCTACCATCTTGGCCAAGAGACTTCACGTGGAATGCAGATGGGATGCCAAAAGCATGCGCTTGCAAAAAAGATACATGTGACTGCCGATGTCTGAATATTGCAGAACCAGCAGACAGCCATAAATGGAATGATAATTACCTATGTTTTGCCAAAGCTAAATATGTTCCTGATATAAGATGGTCTCATAATGGTAAGGTTTTCTATGTTGTTATGTGTATTCATCTCCTTCGTGGGAATAATACCAACCCTGGCCATTCGCCTTTCACGATAGCCTTAAAATTTAGAAACATATCTGCAGACCTCTTTTCAAAATGATCCATTGCCATACATCTTTTGCGACGGCAAATAAAATCTTACATTACTTAAAATGGTGGGTGATCTCATGTAACAATTTTCTTTGGGAGACTGTCCGCATTTATCGGTTACTCTTCGTCACAATGAAATAAAAATAGTCAATAAACCACTAAATGACTTTATATATAAAATATGAAGCACTGAATGCCTCGATTAAGCTGAATTTATACGTTGCATAATAGTCGCGTTGAATGAAATTCAATTTAAGTCGACTAATACTGTTATTAAATGCGACCATTATGCGACTTGACTTTGAATGAGACGAGACGGATGAATTTAGACTGGATGAGTTAAATATTCGACCATGAGTGCAGTGGAATACCAGCTCAAATATATACAAAGTTAGCTCATTTTAGCAGAAACTGCAGATAAAATTCACTTTCAGTAGTATTTAATTCGATTTGAAATTCAATTTGGCTGCAAAATGATCAATCAATTTTGACGATCCCTCATTAAAATCTTACAGAAAATTCTGTTGCAATTTTCAACTGACAGTTAATGCTATCATAAATAATTAGGGATCTTTCTTTGGCCACATTTAAAATTCTTCAGTTTTTTACTAAAAATGATAATTGACTTTCAGGACCAATTGATGGGATGAAATGCACACGAACTTCAGAACCAGAAGATCCTGAATCATGGCAGGATAATTACATATGTGTGCCAAAAAGCAGCCCATATGATTTCATGTGGTCCAATAATGGTTCCATTGAAAATGAACATATTGGATGTCTCAAAATCGATGAACCAAGTGAGCCTGGCAAATATTGGAGGGACAACTATCTTTGTGCCACAAGATCATAAGTGACAATGTTGCATATGTACGTTGAGGATTTCAGTGCATACGTAGGACTGAAGTTAGACACTGCTATTTGCATTATGTCTTTTGGAATAAACACATTTTGGTCACGCTCTTCATCCATAAATCATTCAATGAAAGATGCACGACATATTTCACTTCATTGTGCTACAAACAAAGAGGGAATCATTTAAAGGCGACCTGCCTTTGTAATCTATCATCGTACCCATTGTTTTAGTTTATCTTAATGGGGTGCAGAGAGGTGTCACTTCAATGTTAAACTTTGATGTACAATATCCTAAACCGAATTATCAATGAACTGCAAACTTCAAGAGTTACTAAACTCAGTAAAACAAACGAACTTGATCTTCTAAAGCAAACAGATCCAGGCACGAATAAGCGACAAAACAGTGCTCTTCTTTCATTCTATCAATCGTCCGAAATTTTCCCGTAATGGAGCAGCGAGCATATACTCCGGCTCAATCTTTGGTAACAAGCCTATTTTACAAGGATTGGATGAGCAACGCAACCTTCGCGCATAGAAAGTTATTTATACATAGTACTTTAGTTTATTCAGTTTTAGGGGTTAGAAAGTGAAAGCCTGCATAAAAGAACCATCAAATTTTGAATTTAACCTAGCCACGGTTTCAATTCTTGGATTTGGATGGCTTAATGAATACGTAATGGAACAAATACATAAATGAACATGCCCTTTGAATCCAGCACTTTGAAACATCTTCCTTTCCAGTTCTTACTGTAATTCTTCAATGCAGGTTTTACTGTATCCTAGTGCCCGATTACATGGGAGTTTTCACCTAAAAGGCTGAGATTTCAGCCTCGGATTTCAGCTTGCTTGCCCGATATGAAATTCAAGCTGCCCTCTCTGGTGAGTGACTTGTAAATTTCTCTCGTGGATTACATGGGTTAAAATTCATCATTGGGACTGAAATCTCAACTCAACTTGTTCTACCCAGGATGAAACTTTAATCCTTATTGAGACACGTAATAATCGCCTAATGCCTTTCGTCTTACATCGGTTGCATAGACGTCATCAAAATATTGGAATGCTTTCACAGTTGAAAACTTCCTTGACAAGTGGCGGCAGATTCCAGCCCCAGGGTTGAAAACTTCTATTTTTCATGACTATGCTAGCATTAACAACTTTTGCAAGATAATAATTTTGCGATGTAATAAGGATTCAATATATCCTTTATTTTTTCTTGTTACTTTTACTTCACTATTTTACTGTAATTAATGTAGATATGATAAATATGATTCGACATATATTTTCTGTGAAATTTATCATGTGTCGCAATTCCTTGATCCCAAAGGTTCTCCATATTTTTGATCATTTAAAAGTTATCATTAATTTTCCAGCAGGTCTCAAAAAACGAGAAAATTGTAAAAGGAAATTAGCTTAAATTGACCCACAACGCTAGATAAAATGAATTTTCAAATGTCTGAACTTTTTGGCCCACTCACCAGGTAAAAACTTCCTACAAAGAAATGCAAATAAAGTGCAATAAATGACTCTTTGATATCGATATTACGACCATAATCATGCAATCATATAATACACAATCTCTTCGAGTTTAATATCAACCAATTTTCAACTCAAATTACGCTCTTACGCTTTTACGCAAAAATACTACAAATACAATATCACGAGGAGCAAGATATCATGTCTGTCCCTTGGCTTTTGGAAGAAAAAGAAGAAAAGAAAAAGTAATAAAGCAAAACTACATTGAACTATACTCAAAAAGGGAATTCAGAAGAAAGGGGACTTGAAAAGAAACTTGGTGGGTGTGGGTGCTTGACGGATGGCAAAAATTTGGACGAATTAAATCAAATCGACCAGTTTCATGGATAAAACGTAGAATTAACTCAAGGATATTTCTATTGATTTCATCAGGAAAGTCCTTATTACCATACATTAACAATTGCGTTAAAACCTCGTTTGAGGAGTTACTGAGTCGTACTAATGCAAGAACTCCGGCGAGAAGATCTCGTCGTTGGATGTCAAAAGATGGATAGAGCAACAAAAATGTTCCGTATCCTCGATACCATTGCTTGAGATGCACATTGGATTTATAGTATCCCTAAAATTGTGCTGGAATTTGTGAAAGTTCAATTTGCTAAGACCACCCCTAAGTTGTATAAGATACGAAAATTCTTTTGGGTCATCCCAAAGATTGATTTTTCATTCTGTATGAAAATGAAAGGATGTACGAGAGAAGGTAAGTGATGCTTGACAAACAAATATAAATTCCTTAAATTCTTGACCGATTGAGGAAATCGATATGATCAACAGATCAACAGATCAACGGACGCAATGCTCAGTTTTTCAAGGTCCACACGATGGTAGCAAGTAAAAGTCTGTAGCTTTTATGGTTTACGATTCAGCAATTTTTGATGACGTCACAGCTTCAAAACCAGCAGAATTTTTAAAAATGCTGTAACCTTTAAAATAATTTGGAATGCTAAAGCTCTCTTAGATCAAGTCAGTTGAAAGAATAGGGCAACAACATTTTACACATTTAAACTTTAAAATTTTGCAAAGATCCAAACCCTATACTCAGCTTGACAAACTGAGTCACTGAATCACAGATCATCACAAAATGTGAAACAATAAAAGTGATTTCGATGGATAGCTTCTTTTAAATTCCTATTAAGTGATTCAGGAAAGAAAAACAAATTCCTGGAATGAACGCAAGGGCTACAAATATGAGTAAATTCATTCAGTCACTATGGAGACTGAGTCTTCATTGTCTGCACTTCCCCACTTTGGAACATACTACCAGACAATTTTCTGTTACGTTGGATGTTTCCAAGACAAATCTTAGGTGCATTTTTAACACTGCTTTTATTTAAACAAAACTTTTTAAGTGTATCTTTTATATCTAGTCATTCTGTAGATTTTTAACAAAACTTTTTAAGTGTATCTTTTATATCTAGTCATTCTGTAGATTTTTAACAAATAGATGAGTTTTTACTTAATGATCCAAATCCTAAACCAGTTGCTGCAATAAATGTGAAGCGCCACAGACAAATATTACATTTGTTGTCCACTCTAAAAATGTAAATTCTATCATTTTATTTTTATCTTTTTACAACTGTATCTCACTTTCATGGTAAATGAAGAGAAGGGTACCAAACACTTAGATGTGAATGGCTAATAAACTTATAAAAACCTAATGTTTCTAACAATCGCTAGTCAACTACAAATAAATGATAATTACCTTAACATTTGACATCTTCACTTTTTTCATTAGCGTCTAAGTTGCTTACTTTAACCCAAGCTTCTCCTTCATCAGTTTCTTTATTACTTCCAGAATGATTTCCAGAACTTTCTTCATTTTCAACCATCACATTTTGTTCTCCTTTGTTCATTTCATGTTTGATTGATCTTTTCTCATCTTCCAAATTTTCAGCATTTCCCTCAGCATCTTTAACTATTTCCTGATCTTCAGGCTCAGCTACTTCAGCGGCGTTTTCTCTGTCAACAACCTTCTCAATTTCAGCCTCAGTGTTTTGCGTATTTTCTTCCTTTGTTTCTGGTTTTGTTGTTGTGTATTCATATACAGGAATAAATGACTCCACAAATCCACAATCTGCCGTTAAATTTGGGAGAAGCCAGAATTTCAATTTGCCACAACTCAATGCCCAAAGAAGACCAAATATGACATAACGAACTGAAAATAAAAATATTTATAGTCACAAATAATTTGTAGGTAAAAACAGATTCATTTTACCTGAGCTCAAATCAACAAATTTGATGTTGAACTAATTATGTATTTAAAACATCCAATTTGTGTTATGGTACAATTGTTTTTTTCATAGCAATCAATTGATTTTAAATTAATCGGTATATATATACTTGTATCAAACAGTAATTCAATTCAGGAAAGTTACTATCCTTAAATGTTTTCTGAAATATACATCATGTGTTATATGGTATGAATGAAATGCCTGCACTGCTTTCAATAAAAACAAACAAAACCCAATAATATTTTAATTGGTTGAAATCAATAAGACAATTGACTGACAACTTTTAACTTTTCCTTTGCTTTCCATTTTAGATGAAGAACTCCCAAGGCATGATTCAAGTAAAAACTGTTATAAATTGGTTTTATAACTCAGCCTGTTTTTGATATACTATTTTCTATCTGAATTCCCTTCTGTTAGCCTGCTAACAGTGTTTTAGAGAAGTGGATAAAACAACACCAAACTTACATATTGCAAGGAACAGAACAATTCCAATGAAAACCATTGCAGCCACACTGAGGTACCAACTATAAACACGAAAACTTTCAGGCCAAAGAGGAAACAAACAAACAGCTACTGCACCAATAACTAAGAAGAATAAATGAAGTATTTTATGACTAGGTCACAACATTTGCAAGCAATGATACATGAAAAATAAGATGAAGTGGCATCTTTCTTGATTTATAAAATGTTAAAACATCAAATATAATCACTCCAGAGGAAAATCCAATAAAATAGATGATAATGTTCCGCCGTACATAAGCAAGAAAGTAGAACTTATCTGTTACAATGCATCATGGGAACTTACCAAGAAGAACTCCCATGATAAATGTCTTTGGGTGAACTGGGTCATATATCCAAATATAAACAGCCTAAAATAAATGAGCAAACCATTTAGATTACATCAACTTGCAGATTATCGAAACAAATATCAACCATGCCAACAATATTTCCTACTTCTTTTGATAGGCCATGAGAAATAACACACAAGGCCAATGTGATCAATGTTTTTCAGTCAATTTAAGCCATTTCTAAGATTATGAATTTAAGGAAAATGGCTTGTAGCAGGAAGTTGGGATGCCAAAAAGTTTGAAAACTTTGCAAAGCAGAAGTAAGCATTTTGTCCAGGACAGATTACTTCAACAGACTTATAATTCCTTACAGGCATACAATTCATCATAACCTATTAAAAGTGACTGATAAAATGTTTGGAATCAATCCATCATATCTTACTATGATAAAATCAAATCAATGAACTGAACTCATCTCAACAGAAATGAACAATTTTTCATTGAAAATAATTACTTATAAATTTTGATTTAATACTTGAATTCGTGTAGATATGACCATAATGATCCATAATAATCACATGAATCTTTTCTCTCCTCTTCCTCTTTCATAAATCATTTAAAAGTAATAATAATTTGAAAATTCAAATTACTGTACTTACATCATCAGAATCAAGAAAATGGTTTTGTTCATGTGGTTCAAGTGTCACCTTAACCTTAAAGCAAAAATAGAAAAATTATATAACGTTAGAAATTCAGATAAAAGTCTGATCCTTGGATGTTTTAATGCTTACATAATATTTTCTACCGGGTGAGTCAGAAAAAACGTGGGGTGTTTGGCGAACTGTGACATCGAATTTAGCAATCCGATTGCCGTGAACAAAATTTTAAAGCCAAAGGTCTAACTTAGATCCTAAACCTTTTCCCATCGAAATCGGTCATTTGGTGCATTTGCTAAAAAAGATTTTCCTTCGTAAGACTTTGTATGAGAGTTTTGCAAATTGGTGAAATCTTTTGCCAATTCCCTTCCGCATTTTATCTTGCCAAGGTTTACATGTAGACGTGGTATTATCAGGGGAAAATAAAATAGCCAGGAGATGCTATTTTCTCCCCTGGGATACCTTATCATAACTTGCCCTTGAGTGAAGAAATATTTGTACAGTTCTGTGTTTTGTAAAGAGGTTCCTTCAAGCAGATTAACGCTCTGTGAATTGCAATGGGACTGCTTGCAGATAACACTTTTCCCTAAAGCCTGGTGCGCACTAGGTCTTTTGAGTCCTTAGAGTAGTGCAGTAAGACCCAAGGACAAAGGACTCAAACTTGAAGTCTTTGTCTTTTGGGCCTCCCTGCATGACCGCAATGATCCATACAACCTAGTAATGTGAGCCAGGTCTAACTATTTCAGTATCCCCTGATAATACCACATGTACTTGCAACTCTGGCAAGGCTAATATGCTGAAGGGGCTTGGCTAAAGATTTCATCAGTTTGCAAGACTTACATACGAGGTCTTACGAAGAAAATCTTTATTAACAAATGCAGCAAATGACCGATTTCGATGGGAAAAGGTTCATGATCTAAGTTAGACTCTTGGCTGCACGGAATAATTTAGTTCACGTCAATCGGATGGCTACGTGCGGTGTCACAGTCCGCCAAACGCCCCACGTTTTTTCTGACTCACCCGGTATACATTTCTATATATGTATATATTTAATCAGGGCCGTCAAGATGCAGCCGGGGCCCCAGGAGTCAAAGAATGGAAGGAATCATTTCTTTTGGATTACACCCTCCTGTGGACTTGTAAAACGCTGCTTTTGGGTGGAAAAAACCTCTTATACAAGATTAAAAGCATCATCTTAAGATGGTTAATGCTTTTATCTCATATATAGACCAAGTTGAGAATGACAGTAGTGGGCCTAGAAATGTTCCTCAAGGAAAACTGAAAACAAAGAAAAAATACATAATACAGTATATGTATCTTTCCAGGCCCTAGGGACCCTGGGCCCCCCTGGTAGCTACCCTGGCTACCCCCTTCTTGATGGTCATGCATTTCATTGAAATATCCCAAAGCATAGGCTCCGTATGTACATTTACATTGTTTTTCTGCCTGAGAATTCTCTTTTGTTTCATAAGCATTCTGGCTTATGAGAATTTATATCTTTCTTTTTGGCTGAAGAATTCCTATGATATACAGTATAATGTTTAATATAACCTTCTTTTTCTTTTTCCCTTCTTTGCTGTCTTTCTCATCTGTTTTCATACTTTCTTTATCCTTGAATAAAACAACATTTCAAATAGATGACTTTGCTAAAGATTGTGGCAAGGAACTTTTTACCAAGATGCATTACATTCTCTATCAAATTCCCATAGAATAGCTGAAAATTCATATTCAGAACACAATGCACCTTGATAAAAAGTTTCTCACCACCATTTTTACCTCTGTTGACAAGTATCCACAATGCTTGGACATATAAAATAAAGAATGCAGAAAGATGAAAATCATAATAATTTAATTTATATATACTGTTTTGAACAAATTAACATGACAAGGATTCTCAAGTATTCTTCGTATCATGATAAGGATTCTTGTGCTGTATGAACAACTGTGAACTTTTAAACAAGAATTCTCAAGAACTTATATGCAAGCATTCTTTTCAATTCTCATGAACTCTCCAGCACGAAAACCATGTTAACAACATGCTTAAGGTCTGTACAGTATTCCCATTTGACTTTCAGATGCATGCGTTCAGTTGTGAAAGTATTCAGCACAATTTCCTAAAAGAAGCAGGAATCATACCGGGTGAGCCAGAAAAAAGTTCCCACTTTTGAAAATTCACAGCAACAAGATTACTCCACAGATTTGAATCATTCAAATTTTAGTTAAAAGCCGAAAGATTGAAGTATTTTTGTGATTTTTCTCACTGTCCTACCAGCACTAGAAGTATTGGTAAATCTAACTTTATAAAGATTTTATGGTTGCAAAATGACGAAAAAAGGGCCTAAAACATTGATCAAATCGTAAGGATTCTATTCAAATCGAACAATAGGCCATGGGCGCTTCACCTCCCTCAAGAGCTATAAGATATCGATTTTCAAACAGATGCGAAAGATTTTCAATCCCAAGGAAGTTAATGCCTAGAGGATATCTCTCACCCATGAGAAATTGCATTTCCTTAATTATTTTGTGCGAGAAGTCATTTATGCATAGATCGATGTTTTGGGCCATTTTCCTGTAATCAATCAACCATGAAATTTTTGTAAAGTTGAATTTACCCATATTTGTAGTGCTCGTGAGACAACGAGAAAAATCACAAAAATACTTCAACCTTTTGGTTTTTAACTAGAATTGGAATCATTCAAATCTGTGAAATACTCTTGCTGTTATGAATTTTCAAAAGTGGGAACTTTTTTCTGGCTCACCCGGTATACCATAGGAAATAAAAAGCAACATCACCTTTTCAGATCTTTTGCTTCTTGGCGATTCTTTCACATCTTTACTTTTATCCTCATCTTTCACTTCTTTTTTGGACTTTTTCTCATCTTTTTTCTCTTTTCCTTTCTTTTCTTTTTCCTTGTATGTCCGATGAACACGGCTAAATAAGCCAAGCATTATCATCCTAAAAATCAATGCAACAATAATCAACAGGAACACTAAAAAACAATAAAAATGAAGAAGGTCAACTTACCACATGAGTTAAAACAAGTTTTGTCATTTAATGAAATTTACATTCAACCACTAACCATCAATTTCAACAACTTACTTGTCCAGAAGGTTATAAGTAGAGTCACGATCAGAAAATTCCACCGTTGATTTCTTTGCCTTTCCCGTTGCCCATGCTGAATCAAGCATGAAATCCACAATCTTTGAGCCTGTTTTTTGATAAAGAAGACTCCTTTTAAGTTTAGCTACCAGTTACTGGATTGATATGAAAATTTGTAAACATTCTCTAATTTCTGAGGATTGAATCCTAAAAGCCTTGCCTTTGTTCAAACAAGAGAGAAAGAGCTATACCCAAAGGTATTCTGAAGTTACTAAGAGAGGAAAGAACTTGCCGCTCTGACAAAAATTGCTAACTATTTTATATAAGGCCTCATTAAGTCAATTAGTTGATTCTCATCAAGTAGCATAAAAAAAGTTGGGCAGGCAGTAGATTTGTATTTACTTTCTATAAATGAGCCTACAGCGAATCTTATAATATTTAGCTGTTGTTGTTGTTGCTGTGGCCTATGCTATTTTCAGTCTTTGGTCAGTCTTTTGTGCAAGATCAGAGAACAAGAAACATTATTCACCTCCTTCAGAAGTGAACATTACCTCACATTTTGTTGCATGTAATAAATAAGGAACTTGAGAAAAGTAGATTTTATTGAATTTTCTTAAAACTAGGCAATACTAAATATATACAGTTAACATTCGGACAACAATACAGTTAATACAGTTAATAAGCTAAATACAGTTACATGTCCAACTTTTGGACAGTATGGGTATCATCTTTTTTTTGTAAAAAACCCACATTCTCATTAGTATATATGTGAGAAAAAAGATTGCAGAATCAGCAAGGATCTGTTTTTGTTTATTTGTTAGAATCAAAGTGAAATTAAAAAGTACATGAAGGCTTAATCTTCTCAGCATGTATAATTTTCCTATTAAGCAGCTATCTTCGCGAAAGCTTTCACGACAAGAAACTCTTCAAGATGGCGTAAAATGTTAGACCTGTGAAATAGAAGACTTCTTCTCCAAACATGGCTGATTTCTTGGTCTTCAAATTCCATCTCAAGTATTTAGCAACCTCTGTTTCATCTTTTGTCAATTTTTCTTCAAGTTCTTGTGCTCCCTGTAGTTTACAAGAAAGCAAAATAAAGTAAAGTAAACCAGCTTGCTCCTTTCTTGTTGATGGAATTACGAAAACGTAATCATTTTTGTAATTTTTACAAGAAACCAGCACCTAAAAACTCAACTCTCACCCAGATTGCACAAAATACTACATTCACAAAATAACTAATAGAAACCATCTACTTTGATAAAGGAAATCCAGAGATACTTATAGCATTACTTCCTTTTCACTTGTCCCCTGTATCAAATTAATTGGAAGGTACTTAAGTAGTGTTTAAACATTGGACTGGCTTACAAAGCTTTGTTTTTGAAATGTAATGTATGTTCAAGGATGCCACAACATAAAGAAAGAAAACACCAGCCACAACTATCAAGTCTGCATACAGGCTCTCACAGGCTACTGAATATAAACTCTCATTTAAACTAGGAATTCGCTAGTTTGTTGGGATGACGAGGCTTTATATGAACTTTTTAACCAGCAGAGGAGTTTGAGCAAGAAAACATGGCCTTAGGCCCTCTAATGTGAAATCGATATATTTTTATCATTCATTTACGAACCTTTTTTCCTTTCCTTTTCCTGACCATCTTTGGTAATTTCTTCTCACTTTTCTCTGCCATTTCTTTAACCCTTTACAAACCAACTTATTTATCAGTTATTAGTTTTAATGATTTTTAGGTAAATTAAAATCAAGTTAAATTATGATGAGTTGTCTTTTTCTCCTCATTCTCTGGTGTCCAGAGGTCATTTCTCATTTCCAGACCCCTTTGCGTTCTTCTGTGGATTCAGCCTCTTTTTCAAGTCGACAAAAAGGCGCGAAAAGCAAATCTGACGAATACAGAAAAGATGGCGGCGAAGAAAACGGAATAGAAAACTTTTTCTTCCAAAGTTTTGTGTCCAGTTTCAGGCAACGTCGAGTATTTTGATTTCATTAAAGATGGCAGTAGAAGCATCTTCACTCGCTGCTTTAGAAAGACTTATAAAAGAAACAGGTAAACTTTTTAGCGGCAGAGAAATGTCTTAGCCTACCTTCTTCAACAGAGACATGGACATACAGTCAGAAATTTTTAACATACATACAGCATGGTGATAGACAGGGTAGCCTACCTTATAAAACAATGAGCATAACTATTATAAAATCTAATCTAAACTGAATATTGTGAAAGAAGTTATTCAGCCATGTTGCTGTGTGCAGAGAGTGTAAGGAGGGAGAGCATATATTATAAACGAAAGTGTACACAGTTAACGCAACAAACGAACATCAAGGAGCAGTCAAATGAAAAAAATTTGAATGGCGAATAATTTGCCTCTGGACCCGTTTATGTGCATTCTCTGGTATATGATATCAGTGAATTACTGGTGTAAAACATTTGAAATCTTCCATGAAATTAGTTGTGAAATACAATGCGAAATACAACAATTGTTGTACTTTTTTGTAGCAGTGTAGCATATACATTATGAATTGAACTTTTGTTGATTTCTACTGTAGGTTAGTTATTGCATTTGTTTCCTAGATTCATTTAGTTATATTTGTTTATGTAAAACTGAAAGTAACATGAAGATTATCTCAAAAATCAAACTTTGTCAAAATAGCTCTTTTATATTTTAATCATTTTTAGAGTTTGAAAATTCAAAACTACTTAGTCACATTGATGAAGAAAAACAGAAAGCAAATGGTTTGTAAAATAAGTATTATCAATCTAATCTAATTGTTTTTCATTTCAAAATGGTCTGAAATTGCTTGCTCTAGCATTTATTGAAGGTGTTGTGTTGCAAATGGTGTCATCCATTGACCTTTCAGCCTGAACAATCAGGTAGACAGGGTTCAAACCAGGGTTCAAACCAAGGGCACCTAACCATAATAGAGCCCCACCAGTTTAGCATAATGACAACTGCTCACAGGTTTAATTGGATTTTCTCTACTCTGGCACTTGATGCTAAAATCTGCAACTTCACCTCCCAATGATGAAGAAAGTGGCCTTTGTTTCAATTTATTAAACCAATGATTTACTTTGTTTGTTGATGTTTAGGTCATCTATGGCAATGTCTTCTCCATCGTTCCAAAAGCAGATTTCCCAAAAAGAGAGAAAGTTTTTCACATGAAATATCATTCTGATGTTTAGGGCAAACATAATCCTTGAAAATTATGTAAAAGATAGATATTCAGACAATAGATATTTTTATGCTAATTCTATCAAGTGACAATTGAAGATAGATAGCAATACACTACAGTAGTGTTTCATATGAAAAGAAGCAGACAAATTCCTATCTTAGAAAAGAAAATTTGGTCAAAATTCAGATGTCAGTTTTTGAGCCTGGCATTTACAGCAAGGAAGGTAGTGGGTATTCAAAAAATTGAATGTTAAAATGACGTTTAGATGTTAGAGACCAATGATGGACCATTCCATTATAATGTATGCACTGATTACTCTATATAGCCTGTGTTTTGCCTTGTTCAATTGTTGCATCACACTATGAAGTAACAAATGGATTGAAACAAAGATAGAATTTTTTACAAATACATGACATATATTGGCTTTGTGAATGTTGTAGATTCTCTATGATTTTGTTAAGTAAGATAAAGTTAGATTGATCTTCATTCTAGATCTCAGTAGGAAAATATTGAATCAAAATGAGGCAGTTTCAAGCTCAGAAAAATCAATCAAAAGTTTTACTGATGAGACAGATGTATTGAATTGTCAGTTTAAACAAAATAAAGAGGTTTCAATCAGGTTGGTATTGGCCTTCCATTCTTAAACCTCTAGGAAGTCATACTTTTTCAACACTTATATTTGATGGATCAAAAGCATTTGTGTTTGAAAATTGTTGGATATTGATACCAATCAAAGTTGTATTGATAGCAAAAATGCTGGTGGTGTGTTTGTTCTATTTTCTGAGGAATGGAATTTTTTTAAAGCAACCTGTAACTTCAAAATGCATAACAGAGGCATAATACCATTGATCAAGATTATAAAATATCTTCTGATTGTAGCATAAGAGTAATCAAACGAAAAGGAAAAATCAGGGCCGTAGCTACATTGGGGGTGCAGGGGGTGCGGCACCCCCCCGCCCTGGCCATATCTCAGTCGGCAAATCAAGTAAAAGTTACACTCAGTCGGCAAATTGAGAAAATTCCTGAAATCTGCACGTTAAGTTAGCACAAACCAGTCGGCAAGTCATTTGAACTGCAATTTACAAATCCTACTTACTTAGAGAAATCTTGGCACGATTTAAGGCAACAAAAGCATAAAATTTTCTGCTCGCTACGCTCGCATTTTGATACATGCGTCAGTGTATTATCGTAGTGCCGCCTAGCTTGCTATGATGTGCAGGCACGCACCTTTATTAAGTCCAATGAATCATATGATCCAATGAATCTGACTTAGGCATCTCTTCAACTTTATATGTGTATTCCTCTATTTAGCACATAATATACATAGATTAAATTGATCATTTTCAAAAAAATTTTTGCTCGCTTCGCTCGCACTTCTGTCAAGATTTCTAATGTGTACTTGGTAACATGATGCCACAGGTCTTCTTTAAAAATTTCTCCATTTCCCCAAGCATCCAGCGTTACAAAAATCTATGCATCCTACTTAAACCTTCCTTAACTTTCATCAACATTGTATCCTTTTTTACGATAACGTGATTTCAACAATGTAGTGAAACCATTGAGTATGGGGAAACTCTTTGTGTGCTTGTGCTCTTCTAAAAATTTTCAGCTTGCTTCGCTCGCATTCTCTTCGTGTTCCAGGTATTCAGTAAAATGCTCATAAAAGGGAAGAGTGGAGTTTCAAGCCACTCTTCCCTTGCATGAGCACCGTTGTTCTTTCTAGACTTTGATCAGAGTTTTAAAACAAGCCAAATTTCAAGTTCGTCTTCCTGTTTCCTTTGGGCACATTCTTGTTTTTCCTAAGAGTTTGGGCACGTGCAAATCGCGAGATATTAGCGACGAGTTCATTGAAATTGGCCTTTCTATCCTTAGGTTCTGAAATGGTTCTGGGCGGCTTGGGCTACAAAATAGCGTCTACAGCATTCTAAAGGATTTGGACTCCAAAAAATTTTCCGGGAGCAAGCCCCCGGACCCCCATTTCTGCCCCTATCATTCGCAATTTACCCCTTCTAAAGGTAGGAACCTGGCTACGCCACTAATGGAGAGGAACTTGAGCCCCTCAACAAGGAGTATGTGTGTGTGACAAAAAAGCAACGTTCCAAAGCCATGCCCACCAGCAGAGCTGCAAAAAATATTTTCCTTTCTGGGAACCTGGTAAATGGGGAAAAATTTTCTGTGAAGTGAAATTATGTTGTGCAAAATACAAGACGTCTCTGCTGGCCATGATGTGCTGAAAAGGTCCAAGGGACATTCTGACTAAGCTAGAGTTTTTGGATGTGTAAAATCATAAAATTCACAATTGAATAAAGAATGCTCTATGAGACCTCAAACTAAGGGCCTGTTTATATGAGGAAAAACACCTCACTTGCCAGGCCCGGTGCTGAGAGGTGAGATTCCACCTTCCAATAAAATCCTTTGTTCTTTCATTTCGCGTTTACATGAGGAACACAACACCACCGGTATAGTGAAGTCCCACCTCACTAGAGGTGGAATCTCACCTAGGTGAGGTGAAATTTTTCCATATAAACGAAACACCACCGGTATGGTGAGGTGAATTGAATCTATTCGTTGATTCTCATTGGTCAGTTCATCCTGATTTCACGGAAGAGAGACTTTACTCCACCTCACCTCTCAGCCCCGGGGCTGACAGGTGAGGTGAAAAATCTCATATAAACAGTGACTGAAATCTGCCTCGCCTCTCAGCCCCGGGTCTGGCAGGTGAGGTGTTTTTCCTCATATAAACAGGGCCTAAGAAATCTTCATGTAAATTATTTGCCATGTGGTAAAATGTGTACAGTACTGTATATTTATTGGAAATTTTGTTGGACATTTTTCCAAAATTGCAGACTCAGTCATGAAGCATCTTAAAAAAGCAAAATGCACAAGTATCTGTTGATCTATTCAATCTTGCCAAATATGGCTGAAACTGCTGCTCATCTTTTTGTGGAGAAACAAGTTATGTGGCCATCCATTTTGAAATTTTTATGCTGTAAACTGGAATGAAAACAAAAGTGTTGCAATTCAGATTTATAGAATTATGATTTGTACAGTCCAGCCCTGTGTACATTACTACTGCGATGATCTATAAAGAATATTTGATATTCTCCTGAGGTCTGAAGACTGTGAGCATTTAAAACAAGAGTTCTAATTAATATAAAACTTCTTTGGCAAAGAGACGAGACCATAATCCATACTGAGATCTTTATGGAAGAGGTGTGTTAAGTAATTTTCCACCCATAACAATTTCTGAATGTCAGTTTTAGAAAATAAGCCATTGCAGGGTGCACTCTGTAATGAAATTGCTCTTGAAAGACCTTGGAACAACTGTAGAAAGTGCCAAATGTCTACAGATATGAGACATTCCCTTTCATTGCAAGCTAGGTACTCATTTTGCATTGCAAATGTTCAGTTACAATACAGACCCTGCTTGCAATGACATTATTTTCTCCCCCAGGAATTCTTAAGGATTCTTGCAAAATCTAGAATTTCTGAAGAATTCCTGGTTGAAAATTTTGGTCCTCTAAGTACTTTTCCAGAATTTTCATCATGGATTCATCCTTGCCAGGAAATTTTTCAGGAAACGTTTGCTTACATAAGGAGAAAGTTTTTTTACACCATCTTAAAAAAGAGACAAATTATTTGATTTTTCTAGTATACTATAGATCATATTCCTCAGTAAAAATGCAAGGTTACAGGCCTTGCACACATCAACATGGTAAGAATTCTCAAGAAGTCTTAAGAATTCTTAAGAAGAATTTTCAAGGATGATTCTTCAAAATTCTTAAGAATTTTTAAGACTTCTTAAGAATTCTTACCATGTTGATGTGTACAAAGCCTATAACTTTGAATTTTTGCTGTAAATGTGATCTATAGTGTAGAAAAATCAAATAAGTTTTCTCTTTTGTAAGAAATTGTAAAAAACAATCATTTTCTCCTTATGTGAGCAAACTTTTTCGGAAAAATTTTCTGCCAAGGCTGAAAATTTTCTGGGAACTTAGTTCCCAGGTTCCGATACTTTTTGCAGCTCTGCCCACCAGTCGGCAAACTGAGAGCTTGCACCCCCCTAGCTTGACACCTCTAGCGACGGCCCTGGGAAAAATTGCAATTTCATGATTAAAGAGTGGACAAGGACCCATGGATACTTTATTTCTTTTTCCTCGCTAAAAATGCTTTTATCTTTTTTCAGTTTGAGAACATCAACACAATTAGTGGAAACATACATTGAAGGACTGAGATTCAAACTTGACGAGATAACAAATAGGAATCAAGAACAAAAGTAAGTCTATTTATAATTTTGTTAGTAAACATATTTAATTCTTTTTGAGAAATCCCAATTCCACAAGCCTAAATCACATGTTATCTCTATTTTAAGACTTCATTCTTAACAATTCAAAATTATTTTACTTTCAAACGAAGAATCATCATAAAGCTTGCTTTCATAGATGAAATTCACCCATCAATCATTGATTTTATAAGATGAAATTTTTTTGACAAAAGAATGACATTAAAACCTGGCGTAAAATGGTGTTAACGCCTGTGGCTCCTGCGATGTGAAAACAGCTTACTTGAAAAGAGGAGGCATGAATAATGAGGCATTGGGTGGCAGTAACTGGGTCGTATCGGCTAATTTTATTTTATTACAAGCAAATGAGGAATCACAATTCCTTTGATTAAATTTGTATGCTACAAGTAAGTTCATTGTTCTGAAGAATGCTTGACTTTGAATGAATGGTATTTGCAGAGTCATGTTTGGTAATCACAGTTTGGACTCTGGACTTTGAAGTGAAATGGTTGACTAGATGGGACTTTGTTGTATTCACAGATTGAATTGTTACAACTAGTCTGCCACCATTCTTGTATGGTGGCCAAACCGTTCTTCATTTGCCTGGTAACTGGCTGCACTGTTTTGAATGATTTGGGTGTTGACACTTTCTTTTGCTTCTGAAAGTTTGTTCCTCAGTTAGACATATACCATTGTTTGCTGATGAGAATTTGCGCTTCATTCATGCTTCTTCATGCTTGCAAGATTACTCTTTTCTTTAATTTTGTTGTACAAGAGTTGCGTCTTCCACTTAGTGATTTCTTCATTGATTTTGAAGGACTGCCTTGGTTACGCATACGCTCTTTGGGGATCGCCCCCTTTTTAATTAAATACGCAATGCTTTTTGGGGACTTCCCCTTGTAATTAACGACTTCTACATCTATTTCCAAGGACTGCCTTGGTTACGCATACGCTCTTTGGGGACTGCCCCCTTTTTAATTAATTATGCATACGTTTGTGGGGACTTCCCCTTGGAATTAACGATTTCTACATCTATTTCCAAGACTTCCTTGGTTACGCATACGCTCTTTGGGGATTGCCCCCTTAAGGACTTCCTTGTTTACGCAAACGCTCTTTGGGGATTTTCCCATTTGATTAATTATTCATACGCTTTTGGGGACTTCCCCTTAACAATTAACAACTTCTACATTTCATTTTTCAAGGACTTCCTTGTTTGTATACACTTTTGGGACTTCCCTTTTTAATCAACAATTTCATTTTCAAGGACTTCCTTGTTTGTATACACTTTTGGGACTTCCCTTTGTAATCAACAATTTCATTTTCAAGGACTTCCTTGTTGTGTATACACTTTTGGGACTTCCCTTTTTAATAAACAATTTCATTTTTCAAGGACTTCCTTGTTTTGTATACACTTTTGGGACTTCCCTTTTTAATCAAAAATTTCATTTTCAAGGACTTCCTTGTTGTGTATACACTTTTGGGACTTCCCTTTTTAATCAACAATTTCATTTTTCAAGGACTTCCTTGTTTTGTATACACTTTTTGGGACTTCCCTTTTTAAACAACAATTTCATTTTCAAGGACTTCCTTGTTTTGTATATACTTTCGGGACTTCCCTTTTTAATCAACAATTTCATTTTCAAGGACTTCCTTGTTGTGTATACACTTTTGGGACTTCCCTTTTAATCAACAATTTCATTTTTCAAGGACGTCCTTGTTTTGTATACACTTTTGGGACTTCCCTTTTTAATCAACAATTCATTTTCAAGGACTTCCTTGTTGTGTATACACTTTTGGGACTTCCCTTTTTTAATCAGCAATTTCATTTTTCAAGGACTTCCTCGTTTTGTATTCACTTTTGGGACTTCCCTTTTTAATTTCAACAATTTCATTTTCAAGGACTTCCTTGTTTTGTATATACTTTGGGGACTTCCCCTTTACCATTAACAACTGCTACATTTCATTTTTAAGGACTTCCTTGTTTTGCGTACGCTTTGGTACTTCCCCTTACGATTAACAACTTCTAAATATCGTTTTCAAGGACATGCTTGTTTTGTATACACATTTTGGGGACTTCCCCCTGTACATTAACAAAGGTCTAACAACCTCTACATACGTCTTGAAAGCCTAACGCCTTTGCCCTTCTCTTTTGATAAGCATTTCAAATGGTAAAGCAGGTTGCTCTTTCCAAGGACTCTTGTATAATTTACTTCTAGAGTGGCCCTTCCAAACCAAATTTTCTTACTCAGATTTGTATGTATTTCTTTCTTTGCACACACCGTTGAGGCTTCTGTGTTGACTGAGAGGTGAGCATAAGCCCAAACAAACAGCAGAAACTGTGGTAACGGGGGTCTTTCTGCTACCCTTTCTTTTGTACGAAGTGTGGTTTGGCGCTTAAACCATGTGGACAGTGCTAATTATTGGCTTTGTTGTGAGAACTATTACTAACCTGATCTCTGCTTTTCTTTGCAGGGGAAAAATTATCTACATAAATGAACTGAAAAAGTTGCATTTGCACAAATCAGCTACGATACGACCATGTTTGGGGCAGCAAGAAATCTCACAGGCTTGCTGACAAGAGTACCTGCTGCCCGATGGCTTACTGATACCTTAGAGGGAGGGAGGGAAAGGGGTTTGATAAATCAAACAGAAATATGACCTTCATTTGGAAGGCAATGAGAACTTGATTTCTAGATCCTCAGCAACATGCAGAGCACGCCTTAGAATTGCTGAAGGACTGGGAACTAACAGGAAGTATCATTGCATCGCCTTGTCGTTAAAGTACATTTACGCTGGCGTAAATGTTTCATTAACGCCTGTGGCTCCTGCGATGTGAAAACAGCTTACTTGAAAAGAGGAGGCATGAATAATGAGGCATTGGGTGGCAGTAACTGGGTCGTATCGGCTAATTTTATTTTATTACAAGCAAATGAGGAATCACAATTCCTTTGATTAAATTTGTATGCTACAAGTAAGTTCATTGTTCTGAAGAATGCTTGACTTTGAATGAATGGTATTTGCAGAGTCATGTTTGGTAATCACAGTTTGGACTCTGGACTTTGAAGTGAAATGGTTGACTAGATGGGACTTTGTTGTATTCACAGATTGAATTGTTACAACTAGTCTGCCACCATTCTTGTATGGTGGCCAAACCGCCAAGATACGCCCAAACTACCACCCTGCCTTGTTGGGACCGTAGGAAGGGATCACTCACATTATAACCCGGCCCCTTCCTACAAGACACTATTTTGGGGAGAGCTCTAATTTGTTTTATTATATTTCATTGCTGATTTCTTGAGAGCACGAAGCTTAATATATTTTAGATTGATCTGGATGCACCAGCAGACTTTATTTGCCTTCTGCAGGAGGGCAGAGACAAGACTAAATTGATATAGGGGTTTACCTGGGTCCTCAAATGAAATTTAAAACTACATTGTGGACCAACTGGGACCAAGACGCCTGCAATAAAATGATATGCTTAACCTTTCAATAGAAGTAATTAGGCCTGAACAAAGTGCCATGTGAATGAGATGATTTTGATTGTTACTAGATGATGGACTCAGCATTATTTGATTTAAACCGAATCCAATTTAGAAGAGCGCAGCCCTCATTTCATTTTGTTTTTCATTACCATTGCAATGTTGCCACAGAAAGTCTAGGTATCACATAAAATTATTTTGCTTAGCTTCCATGAATAATTTTGAAAAAAAAAAAATTTTTTTTACTGAACTGATTTGAACATTTTTCAAAATTTTTGATTTAATTGACATTTGTGACTGAACATGGATACTTGTGTAGAGTTTGAAACCAAGCTGCTTGCATGCCTGCAATAAATGGTGAACCCTGAAATAGAAGTGGTTATACCTGAAAAGGAGTACCCTGTGAGTGAAAATGATGTTTGGAGGATGAACTCAGTGCTACTTGACATAAACTGAATCCAATTTGGGAGTCTGAAGCCTTCGACTTTTGTTTTTGTTTGATTTTCATTGACAATAACTTTATCCAAGTATATATTGTTGACATGCGTCTACATATATCATATACGTACATTCTACTTTTGTGTTAAGTTGATTTGGATAAATGACCAAAATCTGAAATTGACATTTACCTGGTAAGTCCTATTTTGATTTGTATGGGGTGGGCGCAGGGATTAATGAGCCTATATGTGGAGGGGGGGGGGGGGGTAAATGCTTTTGTGTTTGCAAAATACTTCTCTTTTTTTTGCACAAGGATATTTACTGAATTGAATTTGCTTTATGGATGACCTGAGCTTGCATGGACTGAGGAGCAGGAAGGTTAATATGAACTGCCCTAAGCAAGCTTTTAACTGCACTGGCAAAACAATAAACAGGGAATTGCCTTTAGCAGCAAAGCGGTGTGTATGGGTAGGGGGGGGGGGGGGGTTTAGTATGTAGGACATAACTTGAATTAAGACTTGAACCTTAGCCTCCTGCCCCACATTTTGAAAATGGTTGTGCTCCAACCATTGCAACTGTTGCTAATAGGGCTGGGCTTGTAGTTCCCAGTTGAACTTTTTACTACTTTTCAGCAAGTTCCTCAATAACTGGTCAACTTTCCATTGCTTCTTTTTGGCAGTGAACAAACTGAGGTAACAGGTGCTCCATTTCTGCTGATATTTCTCTTCTAGCATATTGCACTGGTCACAGTATTTTCCTGTTTTCACCTCTGGTTATGCAGTTGACTGAGAAGACTTTCGGCTCTTGACCCTTATGCTAAAACGCTGATAATTCTGGTTTGCACTGTGGGATTGATAACTCTTGTTTGGTTTGTAATTGCATTCCCTGTTGTTCTGTTTGTTGTGAAATTGGTCAAAAAGCAGAGCATACTGACCACTGAGCTTCAGCTTCTGCATTGAATTCCTTGAAATGACGACCGGAAGATTTCCATGATTCCATTGCGTTATAAATGCAAGACAACGTTCGGTACACATTCCACAGCATGCAGCTACTCTTCCCCGCAAATCGATTCTGCTGCCATTTAAACTGTTTATTGGTAAGATATACACGGGATACTTAACTTTGACAGCCAAAAACGTTCGTAACGCAAGCCTTGAACACAACATTCACTGATGTTGGCCAAATTTAGGCCTTTTCCGTAAAAATTCCAGCACATCCAACAATAATAGATGCTCTTACCATAGCCAAATCTGCATAGCTGCATTACAGGTAATCCATCGCAGTAACATGATTTATCACTTGTCAGGTTCATGAGCTTGTTTGATAAATCAAACAGAAATATGACCTTCATTTGGAAGGCAATGAGAACTTGATTTCTAGATCCTCAGCAACATGCAGAGCACGCCTTAGAATTGCTGAAGGACTGGGAACTAACAGGAAGTATCATTGCATCGCCTTGTCGTTAAAGTACATTTACGCTGGCGTAAATGTTTCAGAATAGATCTAAATCTTAGAAAGTGGTTGAATTGCACTGCTTTTTCGGTCCGACATTTCAAGTAGTGGATACATTTCTTTCATCCAATGTTTATAAATTTTCTATGATTCTTGAACAGAAATGCATTTTATGATATTAAAAAACTCCTTTGTTTTACACTCTAGTCGTTAACATTTTTTAGGAAAAAATCAAAGTGACGTCTACAAAAGCGCAACTTATGTTATGCCGTTGTCCGATATCCTTTGCATTTACTGAACGAGACAGCTGCAGTGAAGAAAGTGTTTTGGGAACTTCCATCGAGTGAAGTAGGACGAAAACCGGTCTCTTCTGCGTCCTTAAGATCAAGATCCTGTAGAACTAAGGGGATTGCCCCTTTTTTGGAAATACAATTCAAGAGATGAACAAAAGCATATATATTATGGAATTTATTAATCGAATTTAAAGTCATTGTTTGTTGATATGCCGCTAACTGACTGCCAACATTTTTCATTCAGTGAAAAGCAAGCAACAATGATTGCAAAATACACATCAAAATGGCGTGCATACGAAGAGAAATGGAAAAATCAACCTCTTGCAAAGGAAGTGGAAAATATAAAGAAACAAGCCTTTGATATCGATATGGAATGTAAGTATATCATTCTTGTTGCATTGATTTCTAACCTTCAAATCCGTGTAAGAAGTTGGGTGTAAAATTCTATGACCACTTCATTTTAATTGAGCGGCTTGAAATGCCGTTAGACTTTTCAGAAATCTTGAATGTTTTTCAAAATTCCAGCAAATTTCATATTTCAACTCATCTGTGGATGTGACGTTATCAAATTCTAAATTGTAAAACAAGAGTGGCAGACTTTTGCTTGATACCAATATTCTGGACATTCATAAACCATAATATAAATAATACAGTACAAATGATAGTGCTTCAAACAGCTGTTCATGAACTGTGCTGTTATCGAAAATTATTTTATATTTCATCAAAACAGTTTGGAGATTACGATGCTTTTAACTTGTTTTCAAAATTCGCTTTGACTTCTCGAAAACAAAGAAAAACACTTTCGGGCTGAAATTACTGCAGATATCAGGAAAGTCCACCGGGAGAATTATAACAAGCTAAAGTTTCTTTGAAGCCCATTCAGTTCAACGAAATAAGCCATAAAATGTTTAAAGATTTCGAGTTTACCAAAGATTTCGAGTTTACCAAAGATTTCGAGTTTACCAAAGATTTCGAGTTTACCAAAGAATTCGAGTTTACCAAAGATTTCGAGTTTACCAAAGATTTCGAGTTTACCAAAGATTTCGAGTTTACCAAAGATTTCGAGTTTACCAAAGATTTCGAGTTTACCAAAGATTTCGAGTTTACCAAAGATTTCGAGTTTACCAAAGATTTCGAGTTTACCAAAGATTTCGAGTTTACCAAAGATTTCGAGTTTACCAAAGATTTCGAGTGTGTGCTTTCATTATCTTCATTACAATTTTTCTACTGATTAGGAATGAAGCTTTTATTCATTCACTGACATGATATTCATCGAAGAGATCTGGAACTCAAAGCATCTTGCAGCTGAAGGAAATTATTCACAGATGATATAAACATTCTACCGGGGGAGCCAGAAAAACTTCCAATTTTTGAAAATTCATAGCATCAAGAGTACTTCAAAGATTTGAATGATTCAAAAATTAGTTAAAAACCAAAAGATTGAAGAATTCTCTGATTTTTCTTGCTATCTCAAGAGCACTAAAGTAATTTCACTATAAGTAAATTCAACAACATTTTCATGGTTGCAACATGACTGAAAAGTGGCCAAAACATTGAACAAGCGATCGTTTATAGGATGATTGTGCCATGATGAGTGTCAATGCTTTCTATGTCTTCTGCTATGGGCATTATCTCTCTATTAAAATGTTTGATATGATAATACTTAAAGACAGATATGATTTTATGACTATTAATATCTTATATTTTAATCAAAATGCGTTTTCATCTTTTTGTTTAGTAGAAGAAACCATGGAAAAGATAAATGAATTGAAGCTGAAGATTTCACAAGCTGAAGAAGATAAAAGTGAGTATCTTTTTCGTTCAGCTCAGCTCAGCTCCTAACTTTCTCGATGCTGTTTAACATTTTCAACACCTTAGCATGCATAAAGATGCATACATACGATTGTATCGAAATCCACAATGTGAAAAGTGTTTAATTCACTTATGATTTGGATATAACCTTGGAATTTCTCTGTGTGCCTTGAAGGATTCTGTGTGCTGGTACAGCCGAGGCCTTGGAAGAAATGAACTTACATTTATTCGGTTAGAGAGTAATAAATTATTCATTTATTGTAGAGTCTGCCAGAGATGTTAGAAGAAAACTCATCGAAGCAGTTGTTAAAATGTATCTTTTTATGATATTTCATAACGTCTTGATGATATCTGCAAAATTTTGATCAAGTACTTTTGGATCAAAGAGATGAAATTAGTAGTCATTCAAGTAACAAATATTCTGATGCGTTTGTCAGCCAATATTCCATCAAAAACAAGGGTTGTATCAAAATCACGAGGAAACATTATTGCATTGTTCTGTGCAATTGTTTACCTATTTTTTTCTGAAATCGTCATTCGTTATTCATGTCGAGATGAAGACTGTTGGGAAAAGATATGTTTCTAAATTGAATAGATATTCTCAAAAGTGGATACAAGATGATGCATGTTATATTGTTAACGTTAACTTTGAAAAGAGCAACAAGCAAGATCAATACGAATAACACCAATAAACAACTAATTGAGAAGAAGAATGTTCTGGAAACAATGAAAAAAGAAGAAATTGATTTACAGCAACAAATAAAAGAACTTGATGAAAGAAATAAAGGAATACTACATGAGCAACAAATAAAAGGTGAGATCAAATTATTTGATTTTGATCAAATGAAATGATGAAAGCATAATAACAGCTTCAAAGAGAAATATGCATCATTTTCTGCATCTTCATATTTTGAAAATTTTAGTCGCTAGGCCTTTCATTTTCGTTTTGCTTTCATTCTGAATGTGAATAAAATTATTTATACCGGGTGAGTCAATAAAAACGCCCTTGGTTTGAAAAAATCCTGCTCCCTGAATATCAAAGCAATGATGTTGAAAACTGTATTGTTTTATCCCCGATATGTCAAATTAGGTTCAGTAATTTATACGGCTTTAATCAGTCATTCCTTTCCGTCGAAATAGGAGATGTTTTGCAGAAAGCCCCTTTCGAAAACCTGCAAAAACGAGCGAAAACAGCAAGCAAAATGTCCCTTTGTTCTCCTTCCTAGCAATAATAACTCCTGGATGTGCTCATGCATTTTGTCCTCATGGGAGAATGGAATCCCCCTGAATAAGTTATTCACACTAGGGGGAAGACTTTTCAACCATCCAAAATGAAAGCAAGTGCTAAAGCATGCTGAAAGTCATCGCTGTGAGGTAAACACATTAGGGACTTTTGCTTGCAGTTTTAGCATGTTTTTTTAAGGTTTCTCATAGGGGACTCATTTTGGAAAATTGCCTACAGAGTCTGAATGGAGCGACCGATTTTAGTCAGGAAAATTTCTAAAAATAATTGAACATGTTAGCTATAGGCCTTTTCACGGAAAGAAAAGCATGCTGGGAAAAAGGGAAAATTTCAAGATTTCGACACCACGCAGCTTCGAATTTCGCCAGGTTTTATCGAGGCTTATTTTCGCAACAAAACCTCTCTCCTGAGCGAGCACAAAGACGTTAGATATCTTTTGTGCATATCGTTAAAATCCTTGAACTTCAGAGATTACGAAATGGCAATATGTTTTTCAATCTGATTTTTAGAAATCTTTTTACATAGCCAAAAAGAAACACGAGGAAGTTTCCAAAATCGCAGAATTATGCTTAGGCCCTTGCGACCAAACGCCACATTTAGGCACATAATTCTGCTATCAAATGAGGAAATCAACTGAAATTCAAAATGAAAGCACTTCATTTATCCGTGTAGTCGGATACAAATTTGCAGGGTGCTACCTAAACGTATATGAATGTAGGGAGGTCAGACAGCTCAGATCACATGTCGTCCTTCCCAATGAAAACTTCCGAATAAAGTATCTTTACAGAAACTGGGTTCAATTTTCCTACAAAGCGAAAGAAACCCTTTTACTGCTGATTTTTTCATCCAAATATTGTCGATAAAAGCATTCTCCAACATTTCATTGATGTTTCTACTAACTGCCATTTTTGAAATATCGTCTCTTCAGAAACTTATTTTAGCTCGTAAATCCAAGTCAGGTTTAGGCCTTTGAGTTTGACTGTTACTTGACTAAAGCTAAAGCGATGAAAACTGAAAGCTCCCATTAAAAATATTCTGTTCCGTGAGATATTTTGGGCATTATCTCCTCATCTACTATTTAAGCTAAGCAAAAAGATTTAACATGATATCGAAGGCTAATGTTCTGAGAGTTGCATGTCCATGACCTTTGGAAAAGAAAGAAATTAAATTCATTTTGATGCACTTCTTGCTCGCTATTTGTGATTGTCTCGATCTGTTGTTTTAGTCTCTGCATTTCTTCTCTGTTTTAATGTAACAAACACAGCTGACATGATTTAATTCCAGCAACAAGTCGAGAATAAATGTAGAGAATGAAAGATCTACAAACCTTGTCCAACTTTCTTTCTTGTAGTAGTTTCTAAGCATATCCATGAGTTCTGGCACTCCCAACTCAAAGAAAATGTTCACGATCTCTCGGAGGAAAGCGAGACAAATCAGAAACGATGTAAGAAATATTCTGCCCGTTTGATGAAACTAGTATCAACAGTGACAAAGGCAGCCATAAACTGCGTAAAATATTTTCCTGGCTTCTTGTTGCAACTTTGAATTCCACCTCGAATGAAAATCGATTTAGAAATAACGTGTAACAGAACTTAGGTCATGTGACAACCGCACTCGTATCTGCACTTTTAATCATTGACTGATTAATCTAAAGTGGTTTTAGCAAACTTCTTTTTAAATATCATTTTCTTGCACACGTTTTCTATTTTATAAGAAACTGGTTTATAAGAAACTTGTGCTTGGATGGCGAAAAATTTAAGAAACTGTAGTACTCCGTTCAATTTGTGCTAAGAAATTTTTGTAAAATCAAAGACAATTGTGAGAAACTTGTTGTCAAGAAAGAAATATCTGGCAGTGATAGAAACCACTTCCATCCAAGAAATAAGACACAAATTAAGAAATTTTTAGTAGTAAAAAGCTGAAATTTTCATGTGAAATTAAAGACACTTTTATTCTTAGAAAAGAACAAACGTGTTTTGGAAACATATCAATGTAATAGACCAAGGTGTTGAAGACGTATAAGGTACACATAAGTTTTAGAGGTAGCTTAATGTTTCAACAGGGTGTTGTGGAAGGAGGGGGGGGGGGCAAAAAATCTCTAAAGCATACTGTAAGTGCAAGCCAATGAAACACAGAATACGATGCCGGTTGATAATAGGGGTGAAAACCAAACAAGATTGACCTAGCAAGAGCAATCCCTGTATCGACTCACAACTCAAAATGAAACTTATCATCAGGTTGATTGTCAATCATCATGTTGAATCGTCACCCCACAAGTTATTTTTTCTGCAAGAAACTGCTTGTAAGAAACTCAACCATCGGATCGTCAAAAAATAGAGAAAATCAAGTACTGGAAAAATTCTAAGAAGCCACTTACTTTAGTGGGGAAAATCCTTCGCATATGTTTACTTTATTTTAACTTGTTTGTTGTATCGTATTAAGGAACTACTTAATATCTAAACATTGGGAAGGCTTCATAAAACCTTGTTTCGAAATATTTCAGGATAGGACAGGAAATAAATATGACGATTGTTATGGAACATTCAAAAGAAACTCCT
This sequence comes from Aurelia sp. 3 sensu Dawson et al. (2005), assembly GCA_964020215.1. Classification (NCBI taxonomy): domain Eukaryota; kingdom Metazoa; phylum Cnidaria; class Scyphozoa; order Semaeostomeae; family Ulmaridae; genus Aurelia; species Aurelia sp. 3 sensu Dawson et al. (2005). The sequence goes on from OZ026591.1 coordinate 106,296, forward strand.
TAAACTCTAATTACTCAAAATCTGATAATCTTTAGAAACTTTCAATATTGGCCGAAATTCCTAGTTTCTTGTAAAAAGAAAGTGTAGGTACTTTAATCAATGCTTTCCTCTCGTCATTTAATAAGACATTGAATGATTAAAAGTGCAGATACGAGTGCAGTTGTCACATGACCTAAGTTCTGTTACACGTTATTTCTAAATCGATTTTCATTCGAGGTGGAATTCAAAGTTGCAACAAGAAGCCAGGAAAATATTTTACGCAGTTTATGGCTGCCTTTGTCACTGTTGATACTAGTTTCATCAAACGGGCAGAATATTTCTTTCATCGTTTCTGATTTGTCTCGCTTTCCTCCGATAGATCGTGAACATTTTCTTTGAGTTGGGAGTGCCAGAACTCATGGATATGCTTAGAAACTACTACAAGAAAGAAAGTTGGACAAGGTTTGTAGATCTTTCATTCTCTACATTTATTCTCGACTTGTTGCTGGAATTAAATCATGTCAGCTGTGTTTGTTACATTAAAACAGAGAAGAAATGCAGAGACTAAAACAACAGATCGAGACAATCACAAATAGCGAGCGAGAAGTGCATCAAAATGAATTTAATTTCTTTCTATTCCAAAGGTCATGGACATGCAACTCTCAGAACATTAGCCTTCTATATCATGTTAAATCTTTTTGCTTAGCTTAAATAGTAGATGAGGAGATAATGCCCAAAATATCTCACGGAACAGAATATTTTTAATGGGAGCTTTCAGTTTTCATCGCTTTAGCTTTAGTCAAGTAACAGTCAAACTCAAAGGCCTAAACCTGACTTGGATTTACGAGCTAAAATAAGTTTCTGAAGAGACGATATTTCAAAAATGGCAGTTAGTAGAAACATCAATGAAATGTTGGAGAATGCTTTTATCGACAATATTTGGATGAAAAAATCAGCAGTAAAAGGGTTTCTTTCGCTTTGTAGGAAAATTGAACCCAGTTTCTGTAAAGATACTTTATTCGGAAGTTTTCATTGGGAAGGACGACATGTGATCTGAGCTGTCTGACCTCTCTACATTCATATACGTTTAGGTAGCACCCTGCAAATTTGTATCCGACTACACGGATAAATGAAGTGCTTTCATTTTGAATTTCAGTTGATTTCCTCATTTGATAGCAGAATTATGTGCCTAAATGTGGCGTTTGGTCGCAAGGGCCTAAGCATAATTCTGCGATTTTGGAAACTTCCTCGTGTTTCTTTTTGGCTATGTAAAAAGATTTCTAAAAATCAGATTGAAAAACATATTGCCATTTCGTAATCTCTGAAGTTCAAGGATTTTAACGATATGCACAAAAGATATCTAACGTCTTTGTGCTCGCTCAGGAGAGAGGTTTTGTTGCGAAAATAAGCCTCGATAAAACCTGGCGAAATTCGAAGCTGCGTGGTGTCGAAATCTTGAAATTTTCCCTTTTTCCCAGCATGCTTTTCTTTCCGTGAAAAGGCCTATTCAATCAGATATTGCAAAGTATCGTTGCTTATATAGTGAGGGAGCAGTAGCCTTTCAAACGTCGGGCGTTTTTTTCTGACTCACCCGGTATAATAATGTTTTAATTTTTATTTTCTATTTTAGTTTTATAAGTAAGCCATCTAAGTTTCAGAAAACCAATTTTCTATCATTTAACCATCATTAGCTTACATAGCAGAAATAAAGGATATATAACGATTTGATTTACTTTTTCGTTTGCTTGAGTTCGAATTTTGAAGACAAAATGTGTAAGATCAGCTGAAGATGTGAATTTTGGACAGTTTCTGCTCCGTATTATTTCAACTTTAAGAGGAGAGTTCATCGAAATTCTGTTACAGTAGGGGATTCCGGAAAGAGGATTGCATTAAGAGGTGGCATTTGATCAAGTTACATTCATTTAGCCAACGAATTTTCTCTTAAATCAATGTTGATTCGATTTTAGAACGCAATGCATCTTAGTGAAATGCCCCCCCCCCCCCCCCGATGCCATCTTTTACGAAATCATCTATTTAGTGATAATTTATTCATTCTCCTAATTAACTGTAAGTAGAGTTTCCATATTTGTATATAATGATGTAAAACCAATTTCTAACCAACAGACGAAAAAGAGAAATGCCAGGATGAGATTGACAGCGAAGCAGAAATCGCTGCTCCAGTTTTAAAACCTTGTAATTTGATGGAGTCTAAGATCGATAGCAGCAACGCAAATATGGAACAAAGAGAGGATAACTTACCACCATCAGATCATCATTCACAAACAGTTCATCAAAACAAACCGAGAAATTCATTCTTCATTCAAGCCCCACAACTCAGTTTCACGAGAAAGGCAGCAACAACAACAACAACATCTCAAGGTAGAATGCCAGCTACATTGCCGCAGATCAGAATGCCCATTACACCGAAAATGAACTGCCAACTAAAGCAAGGAATGGAACAATCTCCAAGGGTGCAAGGTATTATTTTCATAGAGAAACAATCTTTTTGATGAAAAATCTTTGAAGGCTGTCTTTGGATAGAAGATGTCCATCAGAGTAGGAAATCTTTCCTCCAGATAATTGTGCTACTGGATTAGAGAAAGGTATTCATACCAGAGAAAGGTCTTCTTTCTAGAAATTTTAGGCAGTCTACGAGGATATTTTTCATGGCTGTTTCCTGCATCGAATGGAGTGCTTAAAGTATACATGAAAAATTACTTTCTCTTGCGATTGAGTCATTTCATGTACCAGAAGATAATTAAAATAAGCTTCTATAAAGCAGATAATAACAACTGAAACAATTTCCAGAATGAAAAATTTTAAACATAACGTCATGAAGATGATAAGAAGTTTTCTTTTCCTGACATTTTCATATTTTTAATCCTTACAATTGATCAAAGTCAACGAAATCATATTTGTCTCTTTTTCAGGGGAAGAGCGAAGTGTCCCAGCTTTGTCTGTTCCTGCACGACAAGTTACGCCATCATTTAATCTTCAAATGCCAAAATCAAAGATTCCAACGCCAATGAAGTCCCCAAATATTAACAAGAATGAACTCACTCCAAATAACCAAGATATTCAGGCGCTTATCAAAAGTCCTTTCATGAATGCTCAATCATTCTATAGTCCAATAATCAACAAAGTAAAGTGCCCACCACAAAGAGATGAAAAAGAACCAAATACGTCCCAAAAGAGTGACACTTTACTCATGAAAGCACCAACGAGGGGATCACCTGGATCCAAGAAATTTGGCACAGTCAATAAACACATGGCACAGAAAAAATTGTCCCCACCCTCAAACCACCAGAAAGCTCCATGTAGAAGCAATTTATCACCAAACAATGAAGTTAGAAAGGAAGAGATAAAAAAGAAAGGTTTAGAGAAAATCGAAGAAGTTTATGATTGTGATGACATCGATGTGATGAATGAATATGAAGAGGGAATGAATACGTTTGTAGAATCATCTTTTCAGAAGATAGAGTCAAATATGCAAGAATGTGAGTAGATACTAACTATTCAGGGTGTTCCAGAAATAAATTCATCTATTTTAGATTTATTACGCAAAGAATGCTTAAGGTATTTGAATCAATTATGGCTCGATTGATAGATTAAAGTCCCAAGTAGCTATTCTTTTTTATTTTCTTCCAGGCTCTTCAGCTTTAAGAATTGGATTGATGAAACTTCCTTTAAACTGAAATTCTCGATAAATGATATGTAATCTCTTCACTTCGAGCAAAATGCAAATGAATTTTATTGTCCTTGAGGCTTAAAACTAATTTTGCAACATCAAATCATATATGAAGTTGCTTTTTATAAAGAATCGACTCTTAACTTTTGAGATGAGTGCAATATGTTTAAGTGATATGTTTAGTTTTTCTAAAAATTAGATTTTACTTTTATTTCCAATTGCTAGAGAAGTAGAGCAAAATGCTTCAGCTTTTCAGTTATAAAAAAATTTGATTCCGTCTACTACATGCAGTATTCTCCGCGTAACGAATTTTCAAACAGTTGAATTTTATTTGACACTTTCCACCTGAAAAATACATGTCTCAGTTGAAGCCTGATTTGTTTCCACCAATGATTAATTATGCAAATTTTATTATAATTTCACAGTACTCACAAAAATGAACTTGATATCTCCAACACTAACAAGGAATTCACCTAGAAATTCAAGTTTGAGTCATTTTCAGTGACTTTTTCAAAGAATATTTTGATCTTTGCTTGACTGATTGCTTGCTTTAGTGAAAACAGAAAGCTACAAAATTAAACACTCTCCTGAAGATTTCGTAAAGCCTAAACGCTCCTCCGCAAAAGGGTCTTGAAGCTGCGCGTAGGCTTCTTTTCTTTGTTCAAGCAAGGACCTCAAACTGTCTGAAAATTAGTGGGTAGATATTTAGTTGTTGCTGTGCACCGTATTCTTTTATATCGTTGCTTTCATATTCTATTGATATTTCGACAGCATCCTGTGTAGATGAACATATGCCAAAGGACAAAGAATATACAGTGCCAATGGAACAAGGTAATGATTATACACAAGAGACACCAATGTTTGGCTCACCTTTTCAAATCTGTTTAGACCGTCATGAAGAAAATAAAAGAAAATTCACAAAGTCACCCGGGGATGGATTTCATATGGCAAGCAGACCGATGTTTCAATCTGAATTTGCAGAACAATCTCAGGTAGTTGTTTTTATTGTCTTATATATAATCAGTGGTGGTGCCAGGGGAGGGCTAGGGAGCTACAGCCCCCCGTCGGAAGCAACTAGTCCCCCCCGTCAGAGGAACTTTTTGGTTCTCGTCGGAGGAAATTGGGCAAAATAACGCTCGAAAACACCAATTTTCAGTCATTTTGGCCCCCCTTTTGGAAGCCCAGCTCCTCTGTCGGAAAATTTCTGGCGCCACCCCTGTATGTAATTTCTAATTTAAGAAGAAGAAAGGAAATTAGTCCTCGATGATTCAACATGTTGCTGGTTGACATCCTAACAAAATAAGGGTCAAGCTTAGGATAGACGTGATTGGCTCAATTTGATAACACTGATGTGTATTTATCATAGTTCAACATTCTTTTATTTTCTAGCGTTTCGTAAAGTAATGAGTGTAAGACGAAAATCGTCTCATTTTGTCCCAATATGTTGAATGATCTCCTCGCTATAGCCAAGTTTTCTATCACGGAAATAATCTTCATCACACTTCTTAATCATTTTACGGCATGCAAAAATTAAGCTTACCAAAAACTGATTTCCCTGCCTGTAACAACTTTGCAGAATGAGTTCTTTATTTTTGGTGATATCTTCCTTCATTGATTCACAGTTCCAAAGAATTTTCAATGGTAATTTGTTGATAATAATAATATAATATATAATAATAATAATAATAATAATAATAATAATAATAATAATAATGATAATAATAATGATAATAATAATAATAATAATAATATATGGGGTGAAGGGTATGAAAGGCTAAATAGCCTATGTAGCCCTATTAAGTTTCTACTATTCAACTAACTAAGAATTTTTTGTCACTCATGTGTCTGTCGTATGCTTTCTCGAACTCAGGAACTGATGTCAAATTGATAATGGACGCTGGAAGGTCATTCCACTGATTAATAACTCTTTGCGAAAAGAAAGTTTTGCGAATTGTGGTGTTTGATCTCTTCTTGTATATTTTTAGGCTATGTCCTCTTGTCATATTGTCGTTCAGCTTGAAGAATATGTTCGGATCAATGTCGATATATCCTTTGAAAATTTTGAACGTTAAGATCATATCTCCTCGAGAGCGTCTGTATACAAGTGTTGTTAGATCAAGGGAGCGTAAACGATCCTCATACGGAAGGTCTTTTATAGCCCGAACCAATTTCGTTGCTCATCTTTGTACGCTCTCCAGAGATCTGATGTGTTTCAATTTATACGGATTCCAGACTGAACCCGTTAACTCGAGTATTGGACGAACTAAACTTTTGTAAAGCAGTTTGAAAGTATCACCGTTTATAAACTTTATTGTTCTTTTTATTGGCGCCAGAATACCATTTGCTTTTTTTGTACACTCTGCTACTTGTTTTTCAAAATTTAGATTTTCATCGATATATACTCCCAAGTCTTTGACGTGTGACACTTTCGAAATAGGTACAAATGAATTGATTGCGGCATCAGTCAGATAATAACTTTTCTGATCCAACTTCTTTCGACCTAATTGCATAAAATGACATTTTTCGTTGTTTAATCGGAGTTGCCAAGCTGATGACCATTTTTCTACGTTTGAAATATCACATTGAGTTTTATCATCATTTGATACGTGAGTTTAATAAAGTTTGAGGTCATCTGCGAACATTGCAACCTTGCAATTTTCGATACATTCTGGTAAGTCGTTAACATACAGCAAAAATAACAGAGGGCCTAATACACTCCCTTGTGGAACACCACTTACAACGTTACTCCAGCTCGATTTGAATCCATTTAATACTACTCTTTGCTTGCGATCGCGGAGAAATGATTTAATCCAATTCAAGAAGTTGCCATCAATACCATATGATTCTATTTTGCGTAACAGTCGTTCATGAGGCACGGAGTCAAAGCCTTTCGCCAAATCGAAATATATGATGTCTACGCAGTGGTCTTCTTCTATGTACGCAGTTACTTCTTCGAACACTTTTAAGAGTTGTGAGGCGCAAGATCTTTTTCCTCGGAACCCCCACTGACTGTTTGAGAATAAGCTATTTTTCTCTAAATGATCCACAATGGCGTTTTTGAGAAGCCTCTCCATTAGTCTGCAGACAATAGAGGTGAGGCTTATGGGCCTGTAGTTTTCTCTACTATGTTTGTTCCCCTTTTTGAAAACTGGTGTCACGTTGGCTAATTTCCACTGCGTTGGAAGCTCGCTAGATGCGAGGCTTGATTTAAAAATCAATGATAAAGGATGAGCAATAATCGTAGCACATTCTTTGAGTATTCTCGGGTGAATAGCATCAGGTCCCGGAGATTTTGAACCATTTAACGAAGTTAGCGCATCTAAGACAATCTCTTCTGTGATTTCAATGTCTTCAAGTTTCGATCTAAAGATACGTGTCCGAGATTTAGGGAAATTATTTAAGTCTTCATGTGTGAAAACTGAAGAGAAGAACTCATTTAAAATATCGGCCTTTTCCTGGTCATTTGAAGTATGCGACTCATCGCTTAATTTCAAATCGGGAACTTTCGATTTACTTTTTAATTTCGAGTTTGCATATTTCCAATATCCTTTGTTGCTCTTTTTAATGGATTGAGCAATTCTTTTTTCGAATTCTAAAATTGATTTGCGAACTCTGGCTTTCGATGCATTTCGCTGCTGTTTGTATTTTTGATAGTCCCTGCCATCTTTGGTTATCATCCAACGTTTATACGCGTTGTGTTTCTTTTTTAATGCTCGGAGTGTTTTGTGATTAATCCATGATGGTTGATGAAAAAATAATTTCGTCATATATAAGTATCATAATTGTAATTGAGTGCTATGGCAAACATTTAAATATTTTTGTAGACTGCTATGAATGAAGAGAGACAAGAAGGAGGATTCTTGGCTTCATCATCTTTTATGGCTGCGAATTCATTTTTCACATTTGGTAATCAAGAAAGCAATACACAAAATAAAAGTCAGGTATACTGTTTCTCATTTTCTTCATCTCGGTTCAAGTAATTTGGCTCCTTAGATAGTTATCCCCAGCAAGTACAGTTCTAAATTTAGTTTTGCTCTTGGTCATAGCCATTGAAGAAACTGTCTTAAATGTGTTTGCTTATATATTTAGGAGAAATAAATTATTTCAGGAGAAATAATAGAAAAGAAGACATTGAAATTTAATTTCGTCACACTCCTGCGATGCTCAAGAAGGAACAATTCGACCATATTATTGATGCAGCTTCTTATGGTTTTCATTATATCGTAGTTTTACACACATTGAAATTGACAAGAGTCCTTCACTTTCTGTTGAGACTGATAAGAGTTTTTCTTTCATGCAGAACTTACTTGTTCCAAGTGGCCAGTGAACAGAGCCTTGTTCTTTTTTGATCTCTTAACCATTTCTGTTTTTATTCCCATTAGAATTCACCAAAAGGCTTTGGAAATGAAACTTCTCCATTCGGAAATTCGTTATGGTCCAACGCATCTACAGGTATTCAAATAGGCAGTTACCATTCCTTTCTTGCTTTTACATATTCTTCAAATGTTATTCAAAAATCCTTTAACATCATCCATGTATGGAATGAAACAGTAAAGAGAATTGTTATAAACCAGCAACCTTACTTTTGATTTACTTGAAAGAATTTTTGCATGATAACATAGTTTGGTTAAGCAAACAAAAGTTTTTTGTTGTCAAAAGCCATTTTTTGATTTTCTTTTGATGGTTGTACTTCTCAAATAAAGTTATGATGGCTCGTTTTGCCGAAGTTAGATAAAGGCAAGTATAACAGAGAATGAATTTTCTCTGTGTCAACTGTATTTAGTCTTAATTTTACTGTTTTATTTTGCTTTAGGCAACACTGGATTCCAACCGGAGACTTCTAATGGCTTTTCATTATTTGGTAATGCCCCAGATGAAAACAATCGAGGAAAGCAATCTCCTGGTTTCAATTTTGGTTTTGCTTCAAAAAGTCCTGGCAATAATACTGAAACTGGAGGTTTCAGTCTCTTTTAGATACATTTTTGTTTCATGTTGCAATTTGATGTTGTTTATATTTATCGTGAATACGCTCATTAAATGTTTTTAATCATCTGATGTTGGCATCCGTTTGATGATAATTTCAGCTTTTCATTGTTTCGTTAAGTTTTTGCGTCGAAATATGTTTAGACATTCCTATTTTAAAAGACATCGGCAACTGAAATATTTAATGACCAAAAATTGTGATTGCAAAGAGGTTGAAGTACTCTTCATGATATACATTTAATTGACTTACATGATGCAATCTAGATTTAAGATCTTTCTTTTTACCTTATTTGTTTTAACTTGCTTTTAACGTCAGAATACTTTTTTAATTATCAATTTATTTGTTTGTGAGTTTATTTATTCGTTTGATATTATTCATTATAACTAGAACGATTTCCTAACCATATTCATATATCTTACCCAAAATCAAGTTTAGAACGGGTTTGGCTCAGTAGTTATGTTCCAAATGTAAAGGCTGCTGATTTTCACTCAATAGGATTTTTCGATTGAACAGGAAACCCTTTGTTTACTTAGCCTCATGACATAGTCCCAGATCTCACAAAAATAGCAACAACGATAACAACAACAATAACAACAACAACAACATTTCTTATTTTTGCTCAATCTGGGCCTTTTGGACTTTGGTATAAAATTTTGGGACGGAGATGCACACGTTTACGTGTGCCCTTTGGAACGAGGCTGCTGTGTAGTCTCAGAAGCGAGGCCAGCGACCCTCGGCAGTTGGAAATTCTCAATGCTGCGGTGAAGTTCATGGAAGCTAATTGGCCTTAAAAGTGAGGAACCCCTGATTCACAATGAAAGGTTTGTTGTTTCTTGGATTGAGGAAACATTTGTTTAGATACTTGTGGCTTTTGTTCATGGCTATTATCACTGTAAACATGAATTCTGAGTTGTTTTAACATTGTAGGTTCGAGCCGGCAACTTATGCCCATCCTCCATTGCCTGGTGTTCGTACAGTGTTGCTATGGTTTCCATATCTAGTTATGAAATCGATGGGGAAAAACTTCTTCCCAAATTTTAGTATCAAAGTCCATAAGTCGTAGTATGAGCGTCCATCAGTCTATCAATAGCGATAACTACGAATATGCAATCAGTCTATTGTTTACTTGCGAAAATGTTGCTTTGAATTTGAATAGAATGTTACGTCTGACTAACATTTTACTATGTCAAATTCAGTCCTCTCGGAAATTCTACTGACTGGAGGCAGCCTTAAGGCTGTTCAATTTTGTGAAATAATTATTACAATAGCAAAAACATGTCATAAGAATACAATCGCAAGAAGAAGGAATTATTCATTTTGGATTTTTAGTCAAAAAAGTTGAGCATTCAGTTGGCATATGCAATATTCTGTTAGTACGATCTAACTGAAAAAAGATAACTCGATCCTTTTTTCATTTCAAATTTGGCAACTTGATCTGCATTGGAACTTGGTCAATTTCCTGTTGTGTTATATATATTGAAAAATAGAACAGTGTTGGATATCCTTTTTCATGTCAGGTTGTTTTGCTTTCGTTCCTTCATTGTTTGTTTTCAATTTTCAGCATTGTATCACGATTCTATTGTTGTAATTACATTTTTGCAGACATCAGAAACTCAGTAAATAGTTTATTCTTGTGGAGGGATGAAGATGGTTATCTTTTATTATTCTTTCTATGTGCCCGCGACACGATTTGTGCAAGTCCACCATGATAAATGGCAGACTTTTTTAAAACTGCAATTACTGATACCTTTGATTCCTGAAGGAGACATTTTCAATGAGGGTTGTTTATTTTGCTTTAGTGTAACCTTTCATCTGTCGTTTCCATCGAGGCCAAATTCGATTTTGAAATTGCCGCGTGCTCGCAAAGGAACCTGGGTGGCAATGGCTCTTTAATTTTCTGAAGAATCTTTCAGATTCGTTTCGAATCGAGGCCCTTTTTGGCGGGAAATTTCATTGGCCTAAATAAAATGGGGCGGATGGCTGGATGGCATAAGATTGAATGGAAATGGACGATGAAAATTTCAGTGAAGGAGATGGGGAAAACCCAGAAGGAGATGAGAATCTGCCGAAGAAATCTGAAGAATACAATCTGCAAATGGTTCGTATCATTTTAGCGATTTTTAGCAAAGTATTTGCAAATATTTTCATTCCAAAAAGCATCAAAAAGTTATTGATTTTACATTTGATAAGCTTAAAATTTGATTGGATTCTTTTCTATTGCAGAAAATAAAAGCTGCAATGCATTTCAACATTGGGAAGATGTGTGAAACTTATGGTAATGATTTTATGTGATACACATAAGAAGGGCAGGGCCATGAAAGTATTTCAGATCATTGTATTGTATGATTGCAAATCAAGAACCATTTATTGCATGATAGTGGAGGCTGGCTCAAAGGAAAAGACTGTACTGTTGTTGATGTCCTCTTGTCCTGGGCTTTGATTGATCAGCATAATTCTCTTAATGCTGGCCTGACATCCAAATTGAAATTGATTGTAACATTTTGAAGTATTTATAATTTAGTTGCTTTTATTTCATGTATTTGTGTTAATGGCCATGGGGGTAGCAGCCATTGTCTTTGGTTCCTTGTGGTCCCCTCCCTGTAGTGCTCTATTGTTGTGTAGTAATTAGAAAGTATGGTAGGATGTAGATGTAACATGTATTATGATATTTTCATATGAATGCGAAGAAAGGCCATATTATTAGCTTCGTTGAGTGGCCACTATAAATTAGCTAAAGAAATCACAAGCCCACAGCCTCTCAATGACTAATCCAACACTCTCCCCCCAACAACTGGGTTACTAGATAAGAAGACATCACCAAATTCTTACCAATCGCTCATACTGTCTATCTTGTCATGACATCTTAAATTTTGTTTGAAATGCTTTCTGTCATTTTTCAAATGGTCCATCTATTATGCATAAAATTTTATGGTTAAATTGTAGGAGCAAGAAAAAATGTTTCATTTGACAAGAAATTCATAGCTGCATTAACACAAACAACATGGCATCAATGTGGTATGTTTTAAAGAATTCATTTGATACCAGTTAAAAATTCAGATTTGTTTTTTTTTAATGTAGTCACACATTTTCATCTGAAATTGTTTCATTTTCTAAGGCTCTTGGTCACATTTGTAGTCACAACTTGGTGGTTTTTGTCAGTCATAGGCAGATAAAATCTCTTGGAGAAGCAAAGAATTATTAACAATTTTCCCTTTTATTTTTCATGATTCGTTGCAATTTTCTATTAGCGATCTTTGGTCAAGACTTAGAGCTATTTGCTAAGCATGCAAAACGATCAACCATAAATGCTGATGATGTTAAACTCCTTGCAAGAAGAAGCCCAACAGTTGTAAGTCTACAAACTACATCTCAATGTTCTTTTAAATTTGGTGATTTTCTCATTTGTTACTTCATAGATCAAGAAGTTTGATTCATATAATTTCTACTTAATTTTGCTTTTCCAATCTGTTGTGTTTTATCCTATTTGTGTTATGGTATTTATTGATCCTTGCATAGTAAAATAGCAAGCATGAAATAAACAACAAGAAACAAACAACAACAACAAAGCAGCAGCAATTATAGTTACCCTTTGCACAGTTAGCTAATACATATCTATTAAGTGTCCAATAAGTTCCAGAATAATCTCAACCTAATTCTCTTTGATAAGTTCAATAAATATCAACCTTGTGTGAATTCTTGTCCAAAAGAAAACAGCTAAGATTCATCTTTTGAACTATCTCTCTCTCTCTACCAAAATCTCCCATAAAAACTTGCAGCCAAAGAGCAACAATAAATAACTAGAGCAAATAGAACACAGTCTGTCTTTTGAGCAATACCCAAAGTTTCCCTTAGAGGGCAGTTTGATTTGTTAGATTATTTTATTGTTTTTAAATATTCAAGTGGCTGACCTTCAATCTTTCAGATCATTCTTTATACTCTACTTGTAGCAAGCTCAAATGGCAACATTGGCAGAACAATTAGCAGAAAAAGGACCAAAGAAAAAATCTTCAAAAAAACCAAAGTTAAGTGTTGAATCAGATATTCCCATAGAACTTGACTCTTGAAATTGCAAGATAGTTGCATGCTTTTTAGTGAACAATAAAGTTTATTGCAAGGTAAAAGAAATGAGATAATTACTTGGTTTGTTATCAATGCCAATGAAAAGAGATGAAAAATAAATGACTTCAGAAAGATGTGCAATGACATGGTTTATCAACTGTTTTATGAAAACAAGTTAGACAGTTATCTCCTGAAAGAAAACATCATTTGAAATATTCAAATCTTCATTGATAATTTTTACAAACTATGCTTTTTCTAGCTCTCTTATTTGTGTTGCTGCCTCTCATAAGCTTTAGTTGTTAAACTCCGTTTTCCACAAAATTTTCGAATGAATAACTCTTATTTATTCACCCCATTGATTTACCAATCAACACCATCTTTGATAAGAAGCAACCTTTTTGGAAATTGTTTATCCAAAACGCAATGAAGCTTTGTTCATAATTTTTAACTCTATTTTTTGCAAAGCTAATAACTTAGAGTTTCCTTTACAATAATCTTTAAGAACCAAGAATTGAACTCTTGTCTTGTGTTGTTAATTATGAGCAAAAGCATCAATTGAAAAGAATGTAAACTTTAGATGTGCGTCGATGGCACTTTTCAAAAACTGACCACAAGCAATCGTAATGAACGCTTTCCTCTCAAAATCAATCTGTAATTCATTCCATTCCCAAAGTGCGCAAGTCATATTGTTTGAACTTTGCGGGCTTTCAGTCGAATTTGATTGGCTAATGATACAAACCACACCTTCGAAAATCAATCACGTATAGTTCTTAGACCAAACCTCAAGGTTTGATTGGCGTAGATCATTGCAGCTGTCAATCAAATTGATTAATCAATAAGCATGTGATGATCTCAAGACACGCAAACAAGTGTGAAAAGATCTCGCGTGAAGCAGTGTGCAAAGAATTTTCATTAAATTGAGATTTATCTCATTATCTGGCAAACTCAGACCCAGAAGAAAGTTCAAGATGTCTTCAATGATGTTTTCATTCAGAAGATGCCCAACGAGGATCACTAAATTGAGCAGGCAAGTAGAACACTTGATACATTGTAGGCCCTTCTCACCTTTCTTCTGTTTAGGCCCACGAAAAGAGCACATTGCAATCTGTCGAGTTTTGTCACGCATGTCTTTCAGTTTCATGTCAATTAAAGGATGGCGGCAAAACATTATTGGCTACGATAAAAGCTGCAAATGATTATCTGTTTCCAATTTGAAGGCAGTCATTGCAGGGGATTCGATCCGATGGGCTTGGCGTGGCTCGGGAATGACTGACAAAGGATGCGATTACGCAATTGGGTTTGGAGAACAGAACAGTGGAGAGGGTAAATTATTGCATATGGCAACTTGATCTTTTTTTGTACTCCCCCCATTTGCTTTTGCTACACACAACAATTTGCTACGAAGCCTGTCCAAGAAAAAACAGCAAATTAGCAAAGATGTGTGTTTACGAAGGAGCAAAATTGTGAAACAGCTCCTTGCTGAGTCCAAGCAGCTGTTAAAATGTTTGAATGTTAAAATTTGTTCAGTTTGTAAGAGAGCCCCTTGTAAATCAGCTCTGTTGAAGATGAAGGGCAACCCTACAAGTGAAATGGAAAAAGAAAGAAAGTTGTTCAAGAACAGTTCTGTTTTCCAGGCTAAACAAGAAAAAAGTGACATCATGAGTAGTTGTCTTGTTTGTTCCATTATTCCATTCCTTTGAAACTTTAACTGCTATAGTTAAATGTGGTTTCTATGGACTTCTTCAACTCTTTAAGTAAAATCGGCATCTCATACCTACCATTAAAAAGCTTCTGTTTGAGTATTGTACATATTCTAAAATTCTACAAAGTTTGTTCAAATTCCAAACATTGTTTGACTGAGGTTCTTTTTTAGATGACTTGTATCAGAAAATCCAGTGTCTTTGTCACTATTGTTTCTTTACACAGCTTTTGAAAATGCCAATAGAAAATATAACAATTTTCAACAGTTGCATGTTTTCAATCCACCTTTTCGACACAAAATCCACGTGCTACTGATGGTCACGTGACCTTTAGAATAGCGCGCTATTATTATTATCGAGTTCCAAGTCCTCGGACGTCACACGAGGGCACTATCATTTCAGTGATGTGCTGGAAGAATTTTTTTTTTTTTTTTTTTTTTTTTTTTTTTTCTCTCTTTCTCTCATTCTGCTTGTTCACAAATGTGTTTATAAATTTTCTTCATTTTTCCTCCTAGTGTTATAATCTCTTCTTCTGTTCCTTCAAGCTCTATCAATCTCTGCCAAGTCTTTTTTCTGTCATCATTGTCTGCAAAAAATCTTTGTGTTCCTTTGCAAGATAAGACATAGTGTCTCGTGGATTGTTCTTTTTCTAGACAAAACGCACATCTCCATTTCTTTTTCCAATAAGGTTTACGCGGCGTTGGGTCTAGTTGTCCTGATCTCGCTCTCATTATTGCCGTTGCTGCTTTTCTTTCCAATCGCATGTATCGTTTTGGCTGGCCTACTACTATCTTGTCCGTTGCAATATATTTTTCACTTTGTTGGTCAGTTTGTCTTCGTAGGCATTCTTTTATCCGTTTGGTTACCATATTTTTCCATTTATTCTTCGACATCTGTTTTACTATAGTTAGATCTATGTCATATTTAAGTGCAACTTTTATTATTTGTTTAACCCAAGGTAGTTGCGATTCCACTTGCTCTTTTACTGCAGCTTTTATTGCTTCATTCGATTTTTCTTCATTCATTTTATGCCACATCATTAATTTCATTTTATTTATTTGATCAGCTGCTGGTAATATTCCAAACTCATTATAAAGTGCAACTTTTGGAGTGCTGATTGGAAGATTTGCGAAGTTTCTGATTATTTGTCTTACAATTTTCTCAAAGCTTTCATCTTCTTGTTTTGTAGTGGCGAAGGCTGCCATCCCGAAAATAAGCTTTGGAAGTATGCTTTTTTTGTATATTATGATCAAGGCCTGAATCTGTGCATTTGCTAAAGTTCCATTTTGAAGTGTTAGACCCAATGCTGCTACCATGTTTATAATCTCAGTCTCTTTTTTATTTATATGGGCTATGTTATTGTTTTCTTCATTGAAGAAATGCCCTAGAACTTTTTCCTCCTTTGTATCCTTTATCTCTACTTCACCTAACTTTGTAGTGTAAAATTCATGGTCCTTTTTCTGATGTTTTTTCCCAATTATCAAAACTTTGCATTTCTCCTCTGAAAATGTAATTCTGTTCTTCACTGCACTCTTTCTCAGTATTTCAGTGATCCTTTCTTCTTCCTCCCTGTCTGATATTATCACGGTAATGTCATCTTGCCAGCCGATCGCGGGAAAGACTCTTCCTCCAATTTTTATCCCATTATCAATCTCCTCAAGGTCTTCAATTATCTTTGCAGCATGTTGTGCATACAGGATAGCAGATAAACCACTTCCCTGCCTTATAGAGTCTTCTACTTCAAAAGTTTGACTGTATTGTTCTTCGTCAAACTTTATTCTCGCTTTCAGGTCATTGTTTATTTCCCATATTAAGCGCAATATTCTTCCTTTTATGTTTCTTTTCGCAAGGTTTCCAAAAACTCCTATTCTCCATGCTTGATCAAAGGCTTTGCTAACATCAGTTATTATAAGTTTAGTATCTTTCCCGTGTTTCTTATTTTTGTCTATTGCTGTTTGTAGCATGAAGAGATACTCCACAGTTGATTCGTTCTGTTTCCCTCCACCTTGCAAGTCTGTTGTGTATTTTTTTATCAAAGGTGATATTCTATTTGCAATTATTTTTTCTAAACATTTTAGGATAGAAGGTGTCATGCTTAGACCTCTTTGATTTTTCATGTCCAGTTTTTCTCCCTTGCCTTTGAAGATAGATATTATGTCTCCTAGTCTCCAAGTTTCTGGTACGAGTTTCTCTTTTTCTAGCATTTCATTAAACAGAAGTGTTAAAATCGGTGCAATGTATTTTACTCCTGCCTTGAGCATTTCATTTATTATGTTATCTGGCCCTGGTGCTTTGTTATTCTTGCTGAATCTTATTGCGTCTTCTACCTCTTTTTGACTGAACAGCGCATTCAGTTTCTCATGTTCTTTCCTTTCTCCCTCACCTACAATGTCTGTTACCGATGTTTCCATCATTTCTATTATGCCTCTCTTCACCTCTTCTTCAGTTGCGTTTTCATCTATACTCACTTTTGCTTTGGAATATAGCTTTTCGAAGTAATTTCTTTTCACTTGTAATATTTCTTTGACATCCCTTACTATTTTTCCTTCTTCATTTCTTATCCCTTCGTCCACCGTTTGCTTACGTGTCAGTTTCTTCATGAGTTTCCAGAAGTTTGGGTTTTCTTGGAAATTGTCATTAATTATAGCTTTTATAGCCTTAGCCTGATTCTCTCGGATCAATTCCTGAGCTTTGATTTTTAATTGCAGATACTTTTCTTTCAATAATTCTTTCTCCGTTTTTTCCTTTTCTCGTTTCCAACGTGACATCGCTTGTCTTCTTTCACTGATTACTTGCTTAATCTCCCTATTGTATCCAATCATTGGTACCTGCTTCTTTATTTTTATTTTTCGTTTCTCTATTATTTTCATTCCTGCACTGTTTATTATGCTATCTATCTGATCATATGTTAACTTTTTTTCATTGTTAAGAGCATTGATCCCTGTCCTTAATCGTTCTTTATAGCTTTCCCAATTTGGTTTTATTACCCTCACTGTCTTGTATTTTGCAGCTTCCTTTTTATGATTCAGTTTGTAGTGGATAACAGTCATTCTATGATCAACTGTGTTCACTTTGCTCTCCACTGAATATGTCATATCTTCGTCTATTATCATGTTCAGAATGCAGTCATACGCTTTTTGATTAGCAATTGTTAAGTCTAGTATTGACTTCTTTTCACCCTGAATTCGTGTCCATTTTCCAACGCATTTGTGAGTGCTGTTCACCAGGACTAACTCATTTTTCCTGATCAATTCCCTGTACTCCTTCCCATTTGGTCCTATTTTGTTATTGTTCCCTGGTATCCCTTCTTCGTCATTTCCAATGTGTGCATTGAGATCTCCTACAACCATAACTGGCTTTCCAGTGAGTGTCATCTCTTGCATGTCTCGATCTAGTTCAGCGACGAATTCCTTTATTGTTTGCTTGTTAGTTGCATATTCACATGGGCTGTACGTCCCCCCAATGATAAGGTTTTCTGCTTTTCCCGTGATTTCAACCCATAAAGTCTCGCATTCTCTATTTTCTTTTATTATCGTCGCTTTCAAATCATTTTTAATGAGAAAGCATACTCCCCCTGCTGGGGTCTTCCTATTCAAGTTAAAACATTTAAAACCTTCAAATTCCCTTTGTTCTTTTTTCTCTAACTTTGTTTCTGTGAATATTATCACATCCATTTTACTATCATCTATCATGCTTTTTATGTCCATCATCTTACTTTTTATCCCTCTAATGTTCATATGTCCTATTTTAATCAAGTCTTCTCCCTTATCTTTTTTGCACTTATTCTTTTTACTCCAACCCCCCCTTCTGCCCTTTTTCTTCTTGTTCAGTTTGTCTTTAGCTGATTCAAGTTCTGCTGAACTTCTTCTATTACTTGAACCAGCCTCTTTATGTTTTTTGCTACTGTTTTCTGGGAGAATCTACCTCCTTCTGCTTTAGGAGCACTTGTTTGCCAATAACCTTCATTTTCATGCCTATACCAGCAATTTCTAGCCATATGACCAAATTTTCCACAATTAAAACAGTTTCTGCCATCTGGGTACAATGAATTTTGGCTGTTCATCTGACATTGTTTAGCAATGTGACCTTGGGCATTACAATTGAAGCATTTCTTGGATGTTTCATATTCTCTTTCAGGTCTTCTATCAAATGTTGTGTGTGCTATTTCACCTTTGCTGTCTTGCTCCTTTTTATCTGCACTTTGTTGGTTGATGCTAATTCCTCTATCATTTTCTCCAGTTGTTTTATGGTTTTCCTTTTTGTTTTGAGTATTCTCATTTTGTGCATTTTCATTAGCAATTGGTCTTTTTTCATCATTCCTCATTCCTGGGGACATTCTGCATCTTTTATTTTCATTGTCATGATTCTCCATTATCTTCTTACTTTTCTTAATTTCTTCGGTCTCCTTTTGAAACATTTCTTTTTTCCTAATTTCTTCTCTTGTCTTTTTTACTGTTTCACAATCTATCTGTATGTCTACTAATCTATGTAAGCTATGATTGGCTGGGGTCTCATCTTTGTAAACAGAGCGCCAAAAAACTAGGACAGATTTGTTTTGAGTGTTGAAGAAAGCTTTCGATAATTTCAAACATGGATAGTTTCGGCGACTTCAGGTCAGTGAACCTGCTAATAAATGAGATAGGTAAGATGAACGTAAACAACTTACGAAATTTCCTGCTATCAAAAGGAATCACTGTCTTCAAGTGCAAGAAAACAGACTTAGGCTCGCAAAGGCTGCAGTCAATTTAGGCGGCCAGGTCAATAACGCGGAACGCCAAAATTCCGCGGAACCGCGGAATTTAAATTCCGCGATAAGGTGTTCCGCGTTATTGATTTTTGCACAAGGCCAAAATCAATAACGCGGAACTGGATTTCGCGGAATTTTTTCAAACTTGATAAAATTCGTTTTTATGCCACAGTATCGATTTTTTGTTTTCCTTTGATGTTCCTGGCCCCAAAAATATCTTATTTCATGTAAATTAAGCTTTCCGAAGAACGACAGTATTAAGACTTTACTTTGGCCCATCTCGGAGAAACAGCCGTTTTCCTTTGAAGATTAGCATCGCGTCAAAAGTTTGAAATTATTTATTTTGCTGTATTTCCAAGACAACGATGATAAAATGCTTCAGTTCTTCATCTAAAGTCGTGTAATAGGTCTCTCCACAATAGACTGGCCTGTCCGACGTGTTCCGCGAGATGGAGTTCCGCGTTATTGATTTTTGCGTAAGGCCAAAATCAATAACGCGGAATTCCATCTCGCGGAACACGTCGGACAGGCCAGTCTATTGTGGAGAGACCTATTACACGACTTTAGATGAAGAACTGAAGCATTTTATCATCGTTGTCTTGGAAATACAGCAAAATAAATAATTTCAAACTTTTGACGCGATGCTAATCTTCAAAGGAAAAACGTTGTTTCTTCGAGATGGGCCTAAGTAAAGTCCTAATAGATACTTTCGTTACATGAAATAAGATATTTTTGGGGACAGGAACATGAAAGGAAAACAAAAAAATCGATACTAATCGATTTTCGATACTAATCGATACTAATCGATACTAATCGATACGAATTTTATCAAGTTTGAAAAAATTCCGCGAAATCCAATTCCGCGTTATTGATTTTGGCCTTATGCAAAAATCAATAACGCGGAACACCTTATCGCGGAATTTAAATTCCGCGGTTCCGCGGAATTTTGGCGTTCCGCGTTATTGACCTGGCCCAATTTAGGCCATGTCGATTTTCACGAAGATTCCCTTTGATCTGTCAGCAAGACAAAATCAACGGAGTAAATCTACCAGACCCTTCCTTTCTTTCTTTTCTCCAAGAAAATGTCGGGAACAAATGAAATGTGTGTGCAGCTATTGCAATCAAAGTGAGTTGCGAGGCCAGACCGCCTGTGCCCTTATCCACCGCCTTGCTTTGGCTTCGTTTCTTACTTTTCCAGGAAAATGAAGAAACCTGACATCTGCTCCACATCTGTTCTTCATTGTAGGAGTGTTTGGTCGCCTAGAGTCATTGTGATACCCCTCGTAATAGCCAGGTGCGGATTTAGTGGGGGGGTCGGGGGGGCCATGGCCCCCCCAAACGGTAAGAGTTCTCGTAAAAATAGATAAACGGATAAGTTTCAAACCTTTATTTCCCAAAATAACCATGGCACAGCTGCACGATAACTCTGCTAACGACAAGACAGTCTAACTAACTCACGAAGTAACTTGCTATTGATCAAAAAGTATGAAAAAGACATGAATTTGAATGTTAATAATGATGAACAAAATTTCATTGTGTGAGATAGAGATTAAAAACCTTTTGTTTCTTTCACTTTATCGAAGTATCGGAGTGATTCAGGACATTGCAGTGAACTAAGTTGTTGCAGTGAAGTTTTTTCATGATAAATTTTTCTCTGATAATGGTGATAAAGACTCATTTGTTGTAATGGTTATATGCTTTTAGAAAGTAACTTATTAAACGATGAGAAGTTTGATAACTGGTGACTCGAATTTGGGAACTTAGGATTGGAAATTCCGCAGTATTTTCTCGTAACTTTGAAATGCCTTTGACTTGTGGATTTTTTTTAGATATGCGTCATTTCTTATGGCAATTTTGCATTTCCACGGTTACGGAGCTTATTTTTGCGCTAGGCACTCTCTAATTGGTGCTCATGATAAACATTTCATGGTCCCTTACTTTCCCAAATGACAGCTCGTTGCCTTTCGCACAAAAATGCCAGTGGTATTTCCGGAGGAATGAAGTATAAATGATCAGCTAAATGATCTGTGATGAAGCAAAAGGGCGTTTCCCACGTTTTCCGAGAGTCTGAAGGGCGTGGCCACGTAAAATTTTCCTGGGGGCTACGCCCCCAGACCCCCATGTTCCTTCCATCTGGCCCTCCCCAAACTCCAAGGCTGGATCCGCCCCTGGTAATAGCATTGTTTCACCACTCCGATTACTTGCTGTTCTTGCTGGAGAATCCTGTCCTAGTTTTGGCGCTCTGTTTACAAAGATTAGACATCAGCCAATCATAGTGCGCTATTTTATAGGTCACGTGACAATTATTAGCACGTGGATTTTGCGTCGAAAAGGTGGATTGTTTTCTTTCAAATTTATCAATTCACTGGTTGAAGGCAGAATGTGATTCACGGTACAAGCTCTTGTCATAAAGAAATTGTTATGATCTAAACTGCAATAATGATTTAAACTGTTATCTTATTTGAAACATCTTTGTTTCTTATTACATTTACCATGCTCTCTTTTAGACACTGACAAAAATAATTAGTTTGCTTTGTGATACAAGAATACAGGATACCACATGTGTCAGCCTCTCTCCCAGTAGGAGGTTACGCTAACCATGGTAGTTAGGAGTTTTTACCAAGATGCATTGTGTTCTTTAACTGGACCCATATAGAACTGTTAAAGATTTGTAATTGGAATGCAATACTCTCTGGTCTCTAATAGACGTCCCCCCCCCCCCGCTTATTAATTTTTGGAAAATTTTCCACCCAGGACATTCTTATTCCAACCCCCCCGCTTATTAATTCTGGCAACGAGTTCCAAGCAAGACAAAAGCTACACAACAAAATTCTATGCACCCAACTAAGATTAAGACTTTCGAGCGAAATCTGTGATGTCATTGCTATTAATTTCTGAGATTTTTTCCAACCCCCCCTATTATTCCAACCCCCCCGGCTATTAATTTTTGAGATTTTTCCAACCCCCCCTACTATTCCAACCCCCCCGTCTATTAGAGACCAGAGAGTATGAATCTTGGTAAAATGTTCCTCACCACCATTTTTAGCGTAATCATCCTCTGACATTGGTGGACAACTGTTGTTTATTCCATGTATGATTTCTGTTGCACCTAGGGACACTTTACTGGACTTTCTGATTGGCTAAATTAATATGATTTGGATTATGCTATTTTCTTCTTTTGGGCTTTATTTGGGGATTTGCAGTCACCACTGTCAGATAAAAATATTCTATAAAATGGTTATTGCTTTCAATATTTACGTGAAAAAAATCTGCTGTAGCATAAAGTGCAATTCTATTTCACATGGTTTCCTTTAAGTCCTACTGTATTTCTAACTATATCCCTTTCTTCCTAGCATTAGATTGATCAGCTCACAACCCCTGCCACCAAATGAACCTGGAACAGACTTCACAGATCCACATGTAAGGGAAAAGTTGACTGAAGCATTAAGTCATGTTAATGATCATGTTGAAGATATCCCCATTGTAATTGGAGGTGGAGAACACAGAACATCTGATGTCAAATATCAAGTTTGTGTAAGTATATACAGTTTGTAGCAATGAATACATCACCTTATTATGTGTAATTGTTGCCGTTCTTATCTTTAGACAGATCCCTAGATTTTCATGACAGAACCAAGCTATTTTCGACATGTCAATATCATTTGAGATGTTGGTTCTGCAATTTTCTGCCTCAATGTGACAATTTTACTTTGGAATGATGACTTTCTTACCTACATAGTAAAGTCTTTCAATAGATGATTATGATTAAGTGAAATGACTCTTCCAAAATTCAAGCATTTGTAAATTTGAGTCAATCAGCATGTCATTTCATGTATCAAATACTATGTTTCTAGTGGCAAAATATCATTTTATTGCAGCCATATGATCACCAAAAGAAAATTGCAAAGTATCATTATGCTGACAAGGTTAGTACCAATTGACTGGTTGATTGATTGATTGATTGATTGATTGGTTGATTGACTGACTGATTTATTGATCTATTGATTGTTTCTTTGATTTATCACTTCATTAAACTGAAAAATAAATATATTTGATGGCATTAGATTAGACTGATTATATTAGATTAGACTGAGTTTCAGTTGGTTGCATTGAATTGAATGATGTCTATGGCTTCAAATTAGGACTCATGACAAGATAGCTTTAAGTTTTAGGCCAAGTCCACTGCCTTTACAGCCCAACCAATCAGATGGTTACTTTCTTCATATGATCAGCCCACATGCCTATTCTTAGTCTTTGATAGTCTAAATTTGTTCAAAGTTTGACTTTTCAAAGTTTTAGAAGACATTAAATGTTTCATCAAATTTTCATAAGGCTTTAGTTCCTGTTTAGAATTGGATTGGTTTTGAGTCCTTGTGTGAGTGAAGAATGAAAACATTAGATCAAAAACATTGGAAAAATGCAAGGAATCATATCATTAGTCTAGCATTAAATCATTATGATTTGTTGGATTATTTTCAGTAAGGAGTTTTTCAACAAAGGCTTTTCTGGAATGGAATTTTATCTCAGTGTTTTATGATTTGTAGTTTACAACTTAGCAATTTAATGAGGTCACAACTTCAAAACTAACAGAAATTCTGAAAATGCTCTCTCTGGAATTATGCTGAACAACCTAAAGTTCCCTTTAGTCTATCCAGTTGAGAGAATAGACCTTTTAGCTGTTCTTCAAAAGAGCCAGATCAAGTGTTATTTTTATACATTTTTATATATACATGAGGTTTGATTGAGTTGCCTCAGAGCCTCTATCACTATTGTACACATTCAAAGATTCTACAAAATGTAGCAAAATATTATTCAATTCTGATTTTTTATGAATAGCTACATGGTCTAT
Organism: Aurelia sp. 3 sensu Dawson et al. (2005); assembly: GCA_964020215.1. Classification (NCBI taxonomy): domain Eukaryota; kingdom Metazoa; phylum Cnidaria; class Scyphozoa; order Semaeostomeae; family Ulmaridae; genus Aurelia; species Aurelia sp. 3 sensu Dawson et al. (2005). The sequence continues at coordinate 130,302 of OZ026591.1, forward strand.
TGGGTAACAGAATATAGGGGCGAATCCCGGTCGGTTTTCTGACGGGTTTACTAAATATGAGGGGGTCTGGGGGCCAGCCCCCAGAAAAATTTTCCGTTACCACGCCCTTTAGACTCTCGGAAAACATGGGTAACGCCCTTTTCAATAAATGAAGGTTGTTCCAGTTGACTATCCACAATAACGTTTTCAAGGTGAAATCAACAAAGATTTTACAAAAAATGTAAAAATTGCGAAATTCATTAGATACTTTTGCAAGCCCACTTCTTAGGCTTTTGATGTTTCCAGAACTCCCTTCAGGGCTCCCTAAAAATTTTCTTTCATTTTATCGTATTTCAAACACATTCGTACTCTTCTTTTATCTTCCTTGCCTCTCCCTCAACCTCATCTGCAATGGCAGTGTGTGCAAGCTGCGGAGATCTTCCTCTTCTGGATCATTGCTACCAACTTCCTCCACAAGCATGGTTTACTTCCTTCAGAAACGGTTTACTTCCTAATCAAAACAGGTTCACTGATTTTAAACAATTGCGTACCGGTTCACAAAAATCATTCCACAGGTTCACTCAACCCTTATTGGCTCATCAGATTACAAAAGTTTTATTATATCATTATATCAAAACAATGTAAAATGTCATGGCCATTCAAAGCAAATCACATGCGGAATTCATTGCGCAAGTTTCGAATGACGTGTCTCCGAGAGGACCATGGCAAATAAAGCATAATCAATGCAGCTATCATGACGTTTCTTATCGTTTTAGGGCGAATTACGAGGAGCCACAGTGTGTCATGCTTTTAAAGAAATCTCAATGTCAGACTTGCACTGGCTTGAAGATCGCAAAAAAGGGTGACGCTTTTTGATTTTTCTGAAAATTTTGGTAAATAACATCATTCTTTCTTTGGTTTGGAAACCTGACCGATGCACGGAAACCGGTGAAACCGGTCTGAATCCGCCCCTGGAATTTACACTTTTAATTTCAAAGATTTGCCAAGATTCAAGCTCTACATGCTGTCTTGAATCACCTTCTAAATCGCTTACCAAATATGGAACAATCTATTGTAGCAACTTATTGAAAAAGCCATTGAGAATGCACTAATCAGCAGAGAGAATTGGGAGAAAATGTCATTTGATCAAAGGTATGTATAACCAATAATTGTTATTAGACTGGGTCATCATAATGGAAATACAGAAAGTAACATGTAGAAAAAATGGTTTTAAATTGGCAGATGAAAGAAAAACTCAAAGTAAACATGGCCTACCCAAACAAGAGTTAAAAACGCATCTGCTTTTCAAAATAATCAACTCAGAACAACTAGAAACTTCTTGTAAACACTGTATCAATGGAATTGGATGAGTTACAAGTCCCTCGGGACAAGTCAAACTAGTCTATTCTAAACTATTCAAGAATGACATGATAACATCTCATTGGCACTTTGAGGCCTTTTAAACCTACGCGTATGAAAGAATATGTCTTATTGTGAAATACTTCTTTTGCCCTTGGCTTTACATGTTCTTAAAGATGGAAAATTCATATATACTCTTAGAAGAGTATGTTCTAAAGATTTTCATACAACATATTTACCTCCATTCCCATTTTGTAGAGGACCAATTTTCATGAGGGCTGCTGAGTTAATTGCAACAAAATATAGATATGATCTCCTTGCTGCCACTATGGTTGGACAGGTATGAATTTCTGCATCTGTAGTTCATTGATTATGAATATCATTTTATCACACAGATACCTCATGAGATTGACAATGTGTTGTATGAAGTTAAAAAGGATGGATCTCTGACATTCTTATGTATAAATATTACGTATTACAAAGGGACATATCCATATTGATTTGAGGATTATATGATACAACGTTTGTGATTTCATAGCAATGGACCATGTGCCAAATAATTACAAAACTTAACTAACTATTCTTACTGAAATTGATGTGAAAATAATGAGTTTTAGATTTGGATGTGTTGATCATTGGTAGCAGTAGATTAACTACTTGTAAATTCTTTCTATTAGAAGTTAAATATCTTCTTTGAAGGAATGTTTGAAGCAATGAGAATGGAGAAAATAAACTCCTTTACTTACTCCAGATGCTTAATGTTTATTAATGGTGTTTTTGTCTAACAAGGTGAACTGAACAAATTTCATTTTCTTATTGCAGGGCAAAACAGCCGTTCAAGCAGACATAGATGCAATTGCAGAAAGTATTGATTTTTTAAAATTCAATCATCATTATGCAAATGTAAGTAACATTATATCCTTCACTTTATATTTCTTTTTGCAAATAATTGTAAAGGCTGTTTGATTTTCATTGTAATTATTAAGACAACAGTTGTTCTATTGATCATTTTTTGATCAATATCCCAATGACTGATAAAAACATGATTTTAAAGAAAAAGTTTAGTTCTAATCTAACCCTACATTCATCAGAATCACGTGATTTTGAAATAAAGGGTTGCTGTGTTTGCTTTTTCTACAATTGAAAATGGTTTAATGTTATTGTGTTATCAATAGACAATATTATTAACCTTTTTTGAACTGCAGAAAAACTTTCACCCAGCGATACATCTCTTTCTTGCAATATACCATATTGGAGAACAAAGAGAGTGCTGTTTTTGAAGCAATCACTAGTTGTACTTTCATCTGTTCTAAACCGGCAACTACTTATCCCATTGGAAATAGCAAGGTCTCAAACTCTAAATTGAAGCTTGTCCTATGCAGATAAATGAAGAACAAGATGATGGATAGTAAACATCCTGCATTACAGCCGCACAACAAAGGAGCACAATTTGCAGACATCTTGTGTCATGTATGTCAGCCATATATAATCGTTAAGGTTACTTAATTCTAAACCTGTAGACAGTTTTTTCTGTGTCATATTCCCCACTGAATTTTATTTGTTTCCATTTGCAGGATATTTATAAAGGACCAACACTTCACCAAACGAAAACTGTCATGAATCACGTCGAGTATCGAGGATTAGAGGTATTTTTGTTTCAAGTTATGTTCAAATTTAGCAATCATTAAACTCCTCCATCAATAATTGAGTGGTCCTTGTTGAGCTCAAATTCTTCTTGGTCACCCTCCCATCATCAGAATAATTTCTCCATAATCTTATTGCATGCGATTCCATCAATTATCAACAATCATTTGTCAACTTTGATCAGCTGCTTTATCTCGCTCCCATAATAGATTGATTTAGGATATCATTTTTGAAGTCCTTGTAAATCTTCTCTTTCTTCTTTGGTAGAATTATACTTTACTAATCAGCCAGGGACCGTTAGTCACACTGTGATGATGACACATGTTTGAACTGGCTTAGTACGCTTTGAAAGTTTTCCATCTGTTTGCCTAATCACTGTAATGGGTGAATCAAAAAATATAGCTCATGGATGGGCTGTGGAATAGGAAATTACAGTGATTTCAATCAAATTCAACATTACTTTTTTCCTCCGCAGGGTTTTATTGCTGCAATCAGTCCATTCAACTTCACAGCTATTGGTGTAAATCTTGCAGGCTCCCCTGCAATGGCAGGCAATGTTGTTTTATGGAAACCTTCAGATACTGCAATGCTTTCTGGATGGTTGGTGTACAAAATCCTAAGGGAGAGTGGTTTACCTGAAGGTACTTCTTTCTTTTCTGTTTCTGCTTGAGTTTCACACTCCAGTGTTCCCTAAAATGAAATTCATTTGTGGCTAAGTTTGCTGGAAAGATTTCAATTGTTACACCTTAGTTCAAGACGTTTTGCATGGTACATTGTTCTGTTCATTCTACATCATCCGTGATATGCAATCAATTCCTTCTCTATTCATTTGATTATATATGTCATTTTTTAAATTGTTTTCAAGGTAAACGAATTTTCTGAAGGTACTCGTGCGTTTATAATCTGTTTAAAACTGGGGTACACATGGTTCTTAAGATTCAAAGATATTCTAGCATAAAAGGAAGGTACAAATATCGGGTGAGTTAAAAATTGTTAGAAAGTTTGACAGAGTGTGGAATAAAAACTGTGGGACCGATATTTTGATCTGAAGTGTTAATCTATACGCCAAAGGCTAACTTAGATTTGAAAGTTTTGTTTGGTAAAATAGCTCATCATTTAGACCCAAAAATTAGGAAAAATGCTAGCAAAACTTAATATGCTAACGAGGATTGCTATTCAATCTGGTCCATTATTTACTTACCACTGAAATTTGATATTGTTGTCAGTTTCAGAGATTGCATTTTAATTGTAGGAGTGATCTATCAAAAAGTTTGTCACATCTAAATTGCCAGTTGATTGATGGATCAACATTTCGTTTGTGAATATCGGCTTTCATTCCACAGTCCGCAGCAAAACGTGTTAACTCTTTTTTGACTCATCTGATATACTTATACGCTATTTTATGTTCAACAGTTTTAAAACGTATTAGATTTCGATAACAGCATGCCATTTTGATCAGATATATTGTTTGTTCCTCATTTCCTCATGATTCATATATCTTTTTCGAAAGGTGTAATTCAATTTCTCCCATGTGATGGACCAGTCTTTGGTGACGTCATCACAAGTTCACCAGATCTCGCTGGAATCAGTTTTACTGGAAGTTCAAAGTTAGTTCAATTCATTTTGTGTTATACGCTGTTGCATCATTGTATAGCTTTTTTTTCGCTGAGAAATTGATTGCCTAACTGACGCAGTTGACTACACTCTGTACAAAACATGAATCTAATTTTTACGGATGTGATATTGGTTAACTCTCTTCCTTTTCCACCACATTCCCTGGTGTTTTGAGCATGTTGCTTTATATATTTATATACGCCTGCGACCTGATATGACTATAACACAAACATAAAGAAGAGTAATTAAGTCAACTGACTAATTAAGTACATCGTAGCTACTTCATCTCTAACTCAAAATTGCAGTTGAATGTGTTTACATTTCTTAAAAAATGTTCTGCCTTTTCAGAACATTCAAACATATTTGGAAGAGTGTTGGCAGTGGAATTGACAATTACAAGTAAGATCCACATTTTTCATTTTACTTTCCCACCTAACAGCCACTTTGAATAATCTCCACATACCTCTTTATAGCTAGTCGTTATGGTAACTTCGCAGTGAATTCATTTTTGACTCATGGAGTCTATAGGATAGGAGCGAATCCTGTCTCATGTATGATGTCCGTCGTCCGTGGTTTTGTTGTTTTGTCATGCCTCAAAGAGTCATTTTGGGAGCAATTGGGCCATAACTAGGGCATTGATGGAGTCAACATACAGACTGATGACATTTAAACAGCTGTGACGTCAATTGTCGCAATAGAACAAAGGATGTACATTCTTTCCAATATTAACGACCCAAGTTGGACTCTGCATCCACTAATTAGACGATAAAACAATTTGACGATAAAAGGATAAATTTCAATTGCGATATCAGGGTTTTGGACCCTTGGATTTGCAGGACACCTTTCATTTTGAGTTTGTATTTTGATTTCTGAAACCGACAATTTTCCCCTCAATTTTACTGAGAAAGATATCACAAATTATAAGGCACGAATAAAAGAAAGCTTGGCGAGAGAATCTATTACGATTGAAATTTCATTCTTTGCAGTGTGTCCATTTTTAAGCGGAAGATGAATGTCATCTTTAAAATGAGGCTTGCCTCCATGAGTCCCCCAAGGGTTCTTTGATTCCTTCATTGCGCAATGCCAAGAAGATTTATTCGTTACTCTAGTAGGAACTCTACTTTAATGCAGTTCATTAACTCCGTACCTAGTACTTGCATTCAAACGTTTCCTTTCATTTTTTAGACATTCTGTCATGAATTTATAGAAGCAGTTAGCACTTTATGATGCATAAGGAAAATTTCTATCATTGCTTGGGAATTCTGAGTTGTGTAGAAGAATTATGTTGTATTATCTAAATTTTGTAAAGAAAATCTAGTAAAGAGAGGTGACCACAAATGGAATGCATGGTCATGCTCCTTTACCTGATACGTATCGTTTACCTGAATTGACGAAAAGCCATAAACACAAACGCCTAAGATATGTCATCCTCTTAGAATCGAGCTTATTAAACCTTTATTGTTTTCCAGAACTTTCCCAAGACTAGTTGGAGGTGAGTTTTTCTCAGTTGGTTTATTTTCTTGCTCTTTGATTCAAATATTATGATTACATTGTTAAGAATTCATTTTAGAAAGAACTATATTTGTTTACTGTTGATGGAAATTTTTCTGACGTTTTCTCAAATTTATTGCAGAATGTGGTGGCAAGAATTTCCATTTTGTTCACGAAACAGCGGATGTTGGTAAGACATCTCTGCCTTTGTTTCTTCAATAGACTAAGATAAGTTCTTACTCTCTTTGCAAACTGCTTATATGAAATACATATATGGCACAAATAGGTCTCGTTTCAGCTATGATTCCGTAAAAATTATAAGAGAATGTAAAGTACATTGGAAACTCGAATGCCTATTAAATTTGATATTATTGTCAACGTACTGGAGAATACTTACAAACACTTTGGTTTGGAATAATAAATAGATGATCTCATAATGCGCCCCTGGAATGGCTTGTTTCGTTTGTGGACATGAGAAAAATCTCCACCTCTTCAAAAAATAGCATGTTTAACTAAATATCAGCCACTTGTTGACGCTTCATTCTGAAGCAAACTATATCTTGTATCTTTTAGATGCTGTCGTAAATGGAACTATTTTGTCGTCGTTTGAATTTGGTGGTCAAAAATGTTCAGCTTGCTCAAGACTCTATGTTCCCAACACACTATGGCCGCAAGTAAGTCTTGTTCAGCTTGGCGAAAAGTTGAATAAATTCCATATAAATATTTTAATAATCTGTGTGACTCAACGTGCAAATCACAATGGAAACTCGCTTGAATGTTAATATTAAAGAAAGCAAATTAAGTCAAAACAGATACAAGTGAAGGTTATAAAACTTAGGTTTTGATATTAAAAACTTTTAATTTTTCATCTATCATACGACGAAGAAACATCTTGAAAATTCGTTTATATTATTTTGTCACAGAGGCATGGATTACAACTGATTTTTTGTTGATAAACCTGATGCTTTGCAAAGGGAGCCTTGTGCAGAATGTAGCATATACTGTACATGATTCCTTGTACTTATAATTTGCACTTTTTTAGATCAAAGATAAATTGATTGAGAAGATAAAGCAAATTAAACTGGGAAATGTAAGTCTGTTTCTATTTTCCAACTACTTCGACTATTGGAGTTAAGTTTGATTTTCATATTTTCTTTGCATCTGAGGGCTCTGTTGTATGAGCAATACGTTTTGCTTTGGATTTATTCTTTATTTATATTTTGTGCGGCAATGTGCAGTGTCAATTTCCTGCGGTGCCAAAGCGTCTTTTTTCAGGAATATTTACTAATAGAGAAAAGGAAAATAACTAATTTGCCAGCATTTCAAAATATCTAGAATAAAGTCTTGTGCAGAATGTTTTTGTTTTGCCACATCCTTAGCCTTTGATCTCTTCGTTCATCAATAAAATTTGATATAATTGGTTAAATAAAGTTGAATTATAATTGGTTAAGACGTTTACATCATGAGTTAATTTATTAATTCAATTACTCTTTCATTCATTCTTACTTTAATTGAATCTCTTTTCACTTCTCAGCCTGAAGAATTTTCGACATTTGTCTCTGCTGTGATTGATGATAAGGTATTTGACATTTTACGTATTTCGCATTTTATTGTGATCTGTTTTTCGAGACTGTTACTCATTGAAAACATTTCTCATTGCAATGGCACTGCACTTTTTAGCTATGTGCGTCGCTCAGATCAAATGGCTTTCTACTATTTAGCCACATGGATGACTTTGGTTTCTCAATGGGGCCTTGCATGAGATTTTTATCACTTTCCTTCGCCCTACAGATCAAATTTTTGGAGATCACTTGTATCAGATATCGGGAGTGAAATTTCATAGAGTCCTTTTTTGTTAAACCCGCTCTGTCTAGTTATGACAATTTCAACAGAACCAAAATCAATATTGTTACTTTAATGATATTTCATTTCATTTTTATTTAGTCATTTGCAAAGATCTCATCATACATTGACTATGCAAAGAATTCACCTGAAAATGAAATCATCTTTGGTGGAAAATGCGACAATAGGTAAGGGGCCGTCAAAACATCCATTTCGTCACAATGGCGGAATTTGGTTGCTATCTTTTGATACCCCCTTCCCACTTCTCTCAATGGACTAACTGTTTCATCGAGATTGATATAAACATTTAACTGTGGACAAGGTCAATCTCTTCATAGGCCGTTTTTCTCTCTGTTTGACATTATCCACCGTTGAAACTTTGCAAAATATGATTGAAAACATTGTTAGGTTCCATTCCGTCACGCTTAACAGATTGTTAATAAACCTCCTCCCCTCCTCTCGTAACGGCCAAATCCCGCTACCTGTGACGAAATGAATTTTCACATTCATCCTTTCACTTTAGTTGACCTCAAATCTGCGTTACGGAATTTAGAAATAGCCCTAACCAAGGGACTGTGATAATTAGCCCACAAATTCGTTTATTACAGTAGTCCACAGTAGGGCATACAATCAGAATTACTACAAATATTTGTTGACAATCTTTTTTCACCTTCTTTTAGTATTGGATACTACGTTGAACCAACATTAATCGAGACTAAAGATCCAAACAATAAATTGCTGAATGAGGTGAGTCAATTCTATTTGTCTATTTGCTACTTAAATGCTTGTCACCTTTTTATTTCTATTCCAAAGAATTCTAATCACCTAGCACTTGTTATAACTAGCTTTATTACGATTAAGTATTTGAAGAAACTTTTAAGCTTTGAAGGAAGGCCGCAAGATTGTAAGCAAAATTTTAACCTAAATTGTAACCATAATTTTAGATCGCCTCTTGGAATGTTGGATTGGTGTTTGACAAATTTTACAACCGATCTGAGTAAAGAGAGCGACATAGAATTTCTAAATTACTTTATAGTCCAGGTTCCTCTTCGTTTTTGCCATCAAATAAGTTTTGTTTGAAACTTGCGACTCCTATTTTTAAACTCAGTATCAAGATTTTCGAATGCAGATCTATTATTGTTTGTCAGTAGAGATCATTATTTGATTCGACTTTCATCATCAAGATGAAGCCTTCAAAAATTTTCAAAATACTATATTAGCTAACATTAGTATCTCAGCTTAACCTGTTATACCTGGTGTCCCAAAAAGAAAGTTTCCTGTTTGAACAGTCCCAGAAAAACAACCTTTGTCTCATTTTGAACAATGTAAACAGCAATTACTGGCTGAAAGGCCAATTTGGATCCTCATAATTTTTTCCGATTTTTCGGCTCAACAAAATACCTCCAAAATGTGACTTTTCCAAAAATCTTATGCTGGCGGGCGCTTGAAAAGGTGAAAATCTAGCGATGGAGATATCTTCCATTCCTTCCATGTTTTACATTACAAAAACGAAGAGCAAGAATTGCGACGATAATCATGTTAGAACATTTCATTCCAAGTGACAAATCCATTAAATATATTTCAACAAATCCATGTTAGACAAATCCATGTTAGACGAATCATGTTAGACAAATCCATGTGAAAATTAGAAAAGACTAGGCCATAATTGTTGTTGACGTTTCGAAGCAAACTTGCTTCATCATCAGAATACCAAGTTTCCAAAAGCACGAGGCTATATTTATATCCATAAAGACAATAAACTACCAAAAATGTATTTATACAAATCCTACGTGAAAAATAGATAATGAGGCACGCCCAGAGGACAATACCTAAAACAGAGCTAAGGGAATAGAAGATTGCTGAGAGTTAAGTGACGGGCGATCACGCAAAATTAATAAACTTTCATGAGTGAGCAAATCAAAATCATTGTTAGCTCTGTCCAAAACTGAAAAATCTTCCACCGACGCGGCGTGACCTGATTTGTTAATATGGTCCCAGATGGCTGAGGGACTAAATTTAATTTTCTGACCTGCTTTATTTATTCCCAAGTGCTCCCTGCAGCGTGTAATCAGGTGACGGGTTGTTTTTCCAAAGTACAAGGCATGGCAGCCAGGACACTTAAATTGGTAAACAACAGAGAGGAGCGAATGAGAGTTGGGAAGCGGTCTTTAAATGGAAAAAAAGACTGTATGCGTTTTGAAGATCGAAAAATAACCTGAAGCTGAATACCCGGATAACATTGCTTAATTAGTCTACAAATTCTGGTTTTCATCTGTAAACTATACCTGCCAAGATATGGTATGCAATTTTACATTACAGGTATGAAGGCATACAACTGCTTGGCAATTTCACAAATTGGTATTCAAATTCGGCAATATGCTAAAGTGTGGACCACATAACCTTGTCTTGTGTCTCATGTCATTTTTCTTGGGTCTCTTCATTGAGTTTAAACTCCGTGTTTTTGGAATTCAATTAAGCAGTAGAATTTCCGTGGACTTTGTGGTTCAAGTTTAGCGATTTTGTTGATAAACCATTTGTAGCTTTGTCTTGAGCACTTCAGGTATTCTGTTTTTCAGGAGAATAATCATAGATAATCAATACGCGTAGATACAGAAATAAAACAAATACTCAGATCTAAATTGAGCATTGTATAATAAATTTCTTTTATTATTTTTCATCAAATACCAAGCACTCTTACTAAAACAACAGTTCAATCGGGAAACTTTTTTTAGGACACCCGGTATGATTGGTAGAATTGTCAAGAGATTTTTATAAATTTTATTCCCTCTTCTGCTTCAGGAAATATTTGGACCTGTATTGACAGCTTTTGTTTATCCTGCAAATGAATATAAACACTATATGAAATTAGTAAGTACATTTATTATTGTTTGATATTTACACAAACATTTGTAACAAGATTGTGGGGTGCAATATAGGAGAATGATTTGCAGAAATATGAAAACTATAAAATGATTTAGTCTTCCAAAATTTGATGTCCATGCACTGTCCAAATTAACATAATTTTAGCTCTATATAATAGCTCATACGACACACGGTAGTATTTTAGGTAACAGTAAGACCTCTCTTTAGGTGCTTAATCCTTTTAAGAAAATGCTTTTTGGTTCAATGTGAAGGATAGCTTTATAGGTAATTATTTGTTCTCGTTGTTGTAGCTAATTATTTTACGATATTGTGAAGAAAAGCTATGATCCTTTGCTTTTAGGCTAGCAATACATCACCTTATGGGCTCACTGGATCAATCTTTTCAAGAAACAGGTAATTCCTTTCAAATGCCTCCTTTGTGCCAATAACTGACCGTCCGAATTTATCCGTTGAATTTTCCATAATGGCAGCAAGTTGTGGAAATGCAGTCAGTAAAACAATTTAGATACCAGCGACTCTACAATCGCGGACAAAACTCGTTGGGACAGATGAGTTTTGCGTTAAAAGAGGCCTTTTTTGTATGTAAACTGTTGCCTTTCACTGCTAATGCCCCCGTCCCCCCACTGCAATGTTGGTTGCTGGAAGAAGACATACTTGTCAACTCATCTATGACATTTTCATCAGCTTTCAATATTACAATGGGAGGTGGGGGGATCATAACTCGAAATTTCCTCCAAAATACAAAGTGTGCCATGACTTTTCTCCGGGATTGTAGGCTAACTGATGATGACCTGTTCCTCGCAGAATAACGAATACTTTCGTCATTTAGTTTGCTGATTCGTGTTTAAAATGCCGCTTCTTCTTTATGATGGCCTTTGCTATAAAATCAAAATGTAGTGTAGAGGTCTTTTTTGTAGTAGTATGCAGGGTTACTTTGACAATTATGCTTTTAAGTTCAGCCAAAATTTTTTTTACTTTTGACGTGGTGAACCTTCCTCATACGTCGACAACATACAAGGGATTTGCAATTCTCCCCAATGTCTGAGAGAGAAGCATGTTTTCTACATGAATATTGAATAGAAAATTCCTGCCTTTTTTGTAGGCAAGTTGTGAATGAAGCTAACGATATTTTCAAACAAAGTGCTGGAAATTTTTACATCAATGATAAGTCGACGGGATCTGTTGTTGGACAACAACCCTTTGGCGGAGCAAGAGCATCAGGTAAAATAATCAAATTTTCAGTAGCAAATGAGCCATAGAAAGCATTTGTGACAAATGCTTTACTATTAGCTTTACTGGTTCTTCAAACTGCAGACATGACACTTGCGCCCCTTAAGTATTAACTAGTATACAGATGAGGCAACAAAAGCAACTAGTGGCTTAGAGCTCATGTAGTCGTATGTTAGATAAGGACCACTTTACAAGTTAAAAGGAAATTAGGCCCCCCAGCTCCCCCTTGGGACTAGAGATGGATTAATAATGGGGCTTATGTAAGAGAAAGTAGCAGAATAGAGAAGAACGGCCAGGGTAACGTAAGGTGTCATGGCCCTTCCGACTTAAAGGTGAAAGTAGTGAAATATTATTGGCGGCAGGCGGCTTTAATTATGTAAGCTTGGTAGCACTCAATTTTAACTCAACAGATGTCCTCATAAGGAAGGTGCAAATTGATGATCTAATAAAATGATGTTCTGGTCCTTTAGGTCCTTTAGTAGCCAATAGTCTGATTTACCAGAGACCGACTTTAATGATCTAATGAGATGATGCTCTGGTCCCTTAGTAGCCAGTAATCTGCTTTACATGCAAAACTTTGGTAATTTGAACTGAAAACTTTATACGGTATTAATTCATGGTGTAAATGAAGTTTTTATTTTCATAGGAACGAATGATAAAGCTGGTATGAACACATATATGTTGAAATGGCTTTCACCTCGATCAGTCAAAGAAACTCTTATCGATCTCAATTCTTGTTCATATCATTACATGAGCAGTTAGGTAAGTTGCATTTGTAGAATTATTGATTTTAGGCAGAATATGTTTTTAAATTCAATTCCATGTTTGTGTTCTTCCTACACGTTTTTGATGCATAGTAAATGGCCACAGAATACTTTCGAATCTTGGTGAACGTGAAATTTTAGAAAATATTAAAATGGCTTACACCAAACAAGTGAATTCGATTTGTAAGCAACATTGCAGTCAGTAACAGACGTCAACGCCCATCGCGGTAACGAGGCACGTTATATAAAATTTTCTGAGAGGACTACTTTTGTTTACCAAATCGAAGCTAAGGTATTGGAGTGAATCAACGTTTGATTTATGGCTAAAGGTTTAATTTTTTTCTATTTGCCCCGAGCATTGTAAGCATGGTAAAATTGGATTTATCAAAATTCCTTTACTTCCAAGGGTGTAAACAGTGACAGGGATAACTTAGAGCAACCAGCAAATAATGTTCATCTCCCTGAAGCCTAATAAGTTACTTCTTACAAAAAGTCAATTATAATTGTTTTTATAAAGATTCGATTCCTATGTCTTGAGGAGAATGGAGAGTAAGGTCTCTTTCCACATATTTCACAAACACGGATTTTGTGAATTAAATGCTACCAAAATTTCCAATGCTCAGAAAAATAAGAAAACATTACAAAGATATTTCGGCCTTTCAGGTCTCAACCAAACTTTGTTTTCAGGTTACTTTCAGCATCTGTAACATAATGACTCCCACGGATTTCTCGTATATGTTGGTCAGTGAAAATTTAATGATCAGACTGCTTGCTCGAAAGGAGTTTCTACCCATGCAGACATTTTACTTATTGTATACGATTGGCTTGTAAGTATAATAGCTTATTCAGAAAGAATGTTGAGTTCTATAACGTGTTTCTCATTTGTATCATTTAAGCCAGCTTTAAATAGAAAATGTAAAATCAAATATTAGATCATGAAATCATAATCAGTAGAATGTAAGCGAAAAGTACTTCAGTATTGTTTCACGGTATTTGTAGTTTCAAAAACTGTTTGATCTTTGAGTAGGTTTGTTGCTACATTTTTGCAAATCCGGCAGTAATTTACCTTTGATGTGGCCTATTGCTCTCATTCGTTTTTGTTTTGTCACAACAAGAATTAATGCCTCCATTTTTCAAATATGGTTGAAAGCAACGAGCGCCTTGAAATCCCGTTTTCCTTGATTTCCTGTGCAGCGATATGTCTCATTTCAAACTTTAGGGGTTCAAGGAGAACTGGGTTTTAACCATATTTGAATAATCGCGGCATTCATCCGCGTTGTGACAGGAGAAGAGTGAAGGAATAGCAACATTATCAAGCTTTACTTGCAATCCCGTCGAAGAGAAACAACACAGTGAATAAGAAAAAAAATTTCGATCATGATATGGGCCACAGCAACGGTCTATCATTGCCCTTGGTCTGTGTAATTTCAGTAGAATTTAGGATTTCAAAAATCTCGTGATCAAATTTTAGAGAGCGATTTGGAAAGAATATGAGCATAATGATAATCAATTGCTTTCTTATTTTTGTCAACTAACCCGTGCATTCTGCTAAATCTTTTCTTCTGATCATTGCCATGAACTAGAATTCCAACATCCAGATCTCGTTGCTTTCATATAGGTCAGTTTTCGTTTGAGTCATTGATCATGAGGGTTTTCGTTAAAGCTCTGAATATGCATGCCTTGTTTGCTGTAATTATTCAAAGAGCTCTTGTTGAGAGTCATTTTCGTTATGCTGACGTAGTGTGGGGGAGCTTATCGAACACTAAAATAACAGCACTTCAGAGACTGCAAAATCGTGCATTTGAAATTATTCAAGCTTCAAAGATAAAGGACTCTTGGATTAGACCAACATTTAGCATCGATCAGATATTCCAATTTAATCGGTCGGTTCAGATGTTTAAGATAATTAACAAGATATGTCCTGAGAGTCTGCTTAGACTGCAGTAGAAAGAGTTTTCACTACACCGGTCTAAAAACATGGAACGCTATCCCAACACAATTAAGAGAGTCTAATACACTCACCCAGTTTAAAAATGGGCTAAAGAATCATTTTCTTAGCTGAAAAAAACAACAAATTATATATATATGTATATATATATGTAAAAACTCATAAAAAACACATTCTTTAAACGTTTCGCCGAAACGTTTAAAGAATATGTTTTTTATGAGTTTTTATATCTACTTTAATTCGCATTGTGAAGGAGCTTATGAGAATGTATATATATATATGTATATATGTGTATGGGTGTACCGATTTTTCGGCAAAAAGTAAGGCTATACCCTTTGCTTTTTGGCAAAAATAGCTCCTTTCCGAATAGACCAATTTTTCGGCAAAAAGTAAGGCTGTACCCTTTGCTTTTTGGCAAAAATAGCTCCTTTCAGAATATACCGATTGTTCGGCAAAAAGTAAGGCTATACCCTTTGTTTTTTGGAAAAAATAGCTCCTTTCTGAATATACCGATTTTTCGGCAAAAAGTAAGGCTATACCCTTTGTTTTTTGGAAAAAATAGCTCCTTTCTGAATATACCGATTTTCTGGCAAAAAGTAAGGCTAGCCCCTTTGCTTTTTGGCAAAAATAGCTCCTTTCTGAAAGTACCGATTTTTCGGCAAAAAGTAAGGCTGTGCCCTTTGCTTTTTGGCAAAAATAGCTCCTTTCCGAATAGACCGATTTTTTGGCAAAAAGTAAGGCTATACCCTTTGCTTTTTAGCAAAAATATTTCCTTTCTGAATATGCCGATTTTTCGGCAAAAAGTAAGGCTATATCCTTTCCTTTTTGGCAAAAATAGCTCCTTTCTGAAAGTACCGATTTTTCGGCAAAAAGTAAGGCTATACCCTTTGCATTTTAGCAAACATAGCTCCTTTCTGAATATGCCGATTTTTCGGCAAAAAGTAAGGCTATACCCTTTGCTTTTTGGCAAAAATAGTTCCTTTCTGAATATGCCGATTTTTCTGCAAAAAGTAAGGCTAGCCCCTTTCCTTTTTGGCAAAAATAGCTCCTTTCTGAATATACCGATTTTTTGGCAAAAAGTAAGGCTAGCCCCTTTCCTTTTTGACAAAAATAGCTCCTTTCTGAATATACCGATTTTTCGGCAAAAAGTAAGGCTATATCCTTTGCTTTTTGGCAAAAATAGCTCCTTTCAGAATATACCGATTGTTCGGCAAAAAGTAAGGCTATACCCTTTGTTTTTTGGCAAAAATAGCTCCTTTCTGAATATACCGATTTTTCGGCAAAATGTAAGGCAAAAATAGCTCCTTTCCGAATAGACCGATTTTTTGGCAAAAAGTAAGGCTATACCCTTTGCTTTTTGGCAAAGATAGCTCCTTTCTGAAAGTACCGATTTTTCGGCAAAAAGTAAGGCTGTGCCCTTTGCTTTTTGGCAAAAATAGCTCCTTTCCGAATAGACCGATTTTTTGGCAAAAAGTAAGGCTATGCCCTTTGCTTTTTAGCAAAAATATTTCCTTTCTGAATATGCCGATTTTTCGGCAAAAAGTAAGGCTATATCCTTTCCTTTTTGGCAAAAATAGCTCCTTTCTGAAAGTACCGATTTTTCG
Source organism: Aurelia sp. 3 sensu Dawson et al. (2005) (assembly GCA_964020215.1). Lineage (NCBI taxonomy): Eukaryota > Metazoa > Cnidaria > Scyphozoa > Semaeostomeae > Ulmaridae > Aurelia > Aurelia sp. 3 sensu Dawson et al. (2005). The sequence goes on from OZ026591.1 coordinate 146,660, forward strand.
GCAAAAAGTAAGGCTATACCCTTTGCTTTTTGGCAAAAGTAGCTCCTTTCTGAAAGTACCGATTTTTCTGCAAAAAGTAAGGCTGCACCCCTTGCTTTTTGGCAAAAATAGCTCCTTTCCGAATAGACCGATTTTTTGGCAAAAAGTAAGGCTATACCCTTTGCTTTTTAGCAAAAATAGCTCCTTTCTGAATATGCCGATTTTTCGGCAAAAAGTAAGGCTATACCCTTTGCTTTTTGGCAAAAGTAGCTCCTTTCTGAAAGTACCGATTTTTCTGCAAAAAGTAAGGCTGTACCCCTTGCATTTTAGCAAAAATAGCTCCTTTCTGAATATGCCGATTTTTCGGCAAAAAGTAAGGCTATACCCTTTGCTTTTTGGCAAAAATAGTTCCTTTCTGAATATGCCGATTTTTCTGCAAAAAGTAAGGCTAGCCCCTTTCCTTTTTGGCAAAAATAGCTCCTTTCTGAATATACTAATTTTTCGGGAAAAAGTAAGGCTGTACCCCTTGCATTTTAGCAAAAATAGCTCCTTTCTGAATATGCCGATTTTTCGGCAAAAAGTAAGGCTATACCCTTTGCTTTTTGGCAAAAATAGCTCCTTTCTGAAAGTACCGATTTTTCGGCAAAAAGTAAGGCTGTGCCCTTTGCTTTTTGGCAAAAATAGCTCCTTTCTGAAAGTACCGATTTTTCGGCAAAAAGTAAGGCTATACCCTTTGCATTTTAGCAAAAATAGCTCCTTTCTGAATATGCCGATTTTTCGGCAAAAAGTAAGGCTATACCCTTTGCTTTTTGGCAAAAATAGTTCCTTTCTGAATATGCCGATTTTTCTGCAAAAAGTAAGGCTAGCCCCTTTCCTTTTTGGCAAAAATAGCTCCTTTCTGAATATACCGATTTTCTGGCAAAAAGTAAGGCTAGCCCCTTTGCTTTTTGGCAAAAATAGCTCCTTTCTGAAAGTACCGATTTTTCGGCAAAAAGTAAGGCTGTGCCCTTTGCTTTTTGGCAAAAATAGCTCCTTTCCGAATAGACCGATTTTTTGGCAAAAAGTAAGGCTATACCCTTTGCTTTTTAGCAAAAATATTTCCTTTCTGAATATGCCGATTTTTCGGCAAAAAGTAAGGCTATATCCTTTCCTTTTTGGCAAAAATAGCTCCTTTCTGAAAGTACCGATTTTTCGGCAAAAAGTAAGGCTATACCCTTTGCATTTTAGCAAACATAGCTCCTTTCTGAATATGCCGATTTTTCGGCAAAAAGTAAGGCTATACCCTTTGCTTTTTGGCAAAAATAGTTCCTTTCTGAATATGCCGATTTTTCTGCAAAAAGTAAGGCTAGCCCCTTTCCTTTTTGGCAAAAATAGCTCCTTTCTGAATATACCGATTTTTGGCAAAAAGTAAGGCTAGCCCCTTTCCTTTTTGACAAAAATAGCTCCTTTCTGAATATACCGATTTTTCGGCAAAAAGTAAGGCTATATCCTTTGCTTTTTGGCAAAAATAGCTCCTTTCAGAATATACCGATTGTTCGGCAAAAAGTAAGGCTAAACCCTTTGTTTTTTGGCAAAAATAGCTCCTTTCTGAATATACCGATTTTTCGGCAAAATGTAAGGCAAAAATAGCTCCTTTCCGAATAGACCGATTTTTTGGCAAAAAGTAAGGCTATACCCTTTGCTTTTTGGCAAAGATAGCTCCTTTCTGAAAGTACCGATTTTTCGGCAAAAAGTAAGGCTGTGCCCTTTGCTTTTTGGCAAAAATAGCTCCTTTCCGAATAGACCGATTTTTTGGCAAAAAGTAAGGCTATGCCCTTTGCTTTTTAGCAAAAATATTTCCTTTCTGAATATGCCGATTTTTCGGCAAAAAGTAAGGCTATATCCTTTCCTTTTTGGCAAAAATAGCTCCTTTCTGAAAGTACCGATTTTTCGGCAAAAAGTAAGGCTATACCCTTTGCTTTTTGGCAAAAGTAGCTCCTTTCTGAAAGTACCGATTTTTCTGCAAAAAGTAAGGCTGCACCCCTTGCTTTTTGGCAAAAATAGCTCCTTTCCGAATAGACCGATTTTTTGGCAAAAAGTAAGGCTATACCCTTTGCTTTTTAGCAAAAATAGCTCCTTTCTGAATATGCCGATTTTTCGGCAAAAAGTAAGGCTATACCCTTTGCTTTTTGGCAAAAGTAGCTCCTTTCTGAAAGTACCGATTTTTCTGCAAAAAGTAAGGCTGTACCCCTTGCATTTTAGCAAAAATAGCTCCTTTCTGAATATGCCGATTTTTCGGCAAAAAGTAAGGCTATACCCTTTGCTTTTTGGCAAAAATAGTTCCTTTCTGAATATGCCGATTTTTCTGCAAAAAGTAAGGCTAGCCCCTTTCCTTTTTGGCAAAAATAGCTCCTTTCTGAATATACTAATTTTTCGGGAAAAAGTAAGGCTATACCCTTTGCTTTTTGGCAAAAATAGTTCCTTTCTGAATATGCCGATTTTTCTGCAAAAAGTAAGGCTAGCCCCTTTCCTTTTTGGCAAAAATAGCTCCTTTCTGAATATACTAATTTTTCGGGAAAAAGTAAGGCTGTACCCCTTGCATTTTAGCAAAAATAGCTCCTTTCTGAATATGCCGATTTTTCGGCAAAAAGTAAGGCTATACCCTTTGCATTTTAGCAAACATAGCTCCTTTCTGAATATGCCGATTTTTCGGCAAAAAGTAAGGCTATACCCTTTGCTTTTTGGCAAAAATAGTTCCTTTCTGAATATGCCGATTTTTCTGCAAAAAGTAAGGCTAGCCCCTTTCCTTCTTGGCAAAAATAGCTCCTTTCTGAATATACCTATTTTTTGGCAAAAAGTAAGGCTAGCCCCTTTCCTTTTTGACAAAAATAGCTCCTTTCTAAATATACCGATTTTTCGGCAAAAAGTAAGGCTATATCCTTTGCTTTTTGGCAAAAATAGCTCCTTTCAGAATATACCGATTGTTCGGCAAAAAGTAAGGCTATACCCTTTGTTTTTTGGCAAAAATAGCTCCTTTCTGAAAATACCGATTTTTCGGCAAAATGTAAGGCAAAAATAGCTCCTTTCCGAATAGACCGATTTTTTGGCAAAGATAGCTCCTTTCTGAAAGTACCGATTTTTCGGCAAAAAGTAAGGCTGTGCCCTTTGCTTTTTGGCAAAAATAGCTCCTTTCCGAATAGACCGATTTTTTGGCAAAAAGTAAGGCTATGCCCTTTGCTTTTTAGCAAAAATATTTCCTTTCTGAATATGCCGATTTTTCGGCAAAAAGTAAGGCTATATCCTTTCCTTTTTGGCAAAAATAGCTCCTTTCTGAAAGTACCGATTTTTCGGCAAAAAGTAAGGCTATACCCTTTGCTTTTTGGCAAAAGTAGCTCCTTTCTGAAAGTACCGATTTTTCTGCAAAAAGTAAGGCTGCACCCCTTGCTTTTTGGCAAAAATAGCTCCTTTCCGAATAGACCGATTTTTTGGCAAAAAGTAAGGCTATACCCTTTGCTTTTTAGCAAAAATAGCTCCTTTCTGAATATGCCGATTTTTCGGCAAAAAGTAAGGCTATACCCTTTGCTTTTTGGCAAAAGTAGCTCCTTTCTGAAAGTACCGATTTTTCTGCAAAAAGTAAGGCTGTACCCCTTGCATTTTAGCAAAAATAGCTCCTTTCTGAATATGCCGATTTTTCGGCAAAAAGTAAGGCTATACCCTTTGCTTTTTGGCAAAAATAGTTCCTTTCTGAATATGCCGATTTTTCTGCAAAAAGTAAGGCTAGCCCCTTTCCTTTTTGGCAAAAATAGCTCCTTTCTGAATATACTAATTTTTCGGGAAAAAGTAAGGCTATACCCTTTGCTTTTTGGCAAAAATAGTTCCTTTCTGAATATGCCGATTTTTCTGCAAAAAGTAAGGCTAGCCCCTTTCCTTTTTGGCAAAAATAGCTCCTTTCTGAATATACTAATTTTTCGGGAAAAAGTAAGGCTGTACCCCTTGCATTTTAGCAAAAATAGCTCCTTTCTGAATATGCCGATTTTTCGGCAAAAAGTAAGGCTATACCCTTTGCTTTTTGGCAAAAATAGTTCCTTTCTGAATATGCCGATTTTTCTGCAAAAAGTAAGGCTAGCCCCTTTCCTTTTTGGCAAAAATAGCTCCTTTCTGAATATACTAATTTTTCGGGAAAAAGTAAGGCTATACCCTTTGCTTTTTGGCAAAAATAGCTTCTTTCCGAATATACCGATTTTTCGGCAAAAAGTAAGGCTATACCCTTTGCTTTTTTGGCAAAATTAGCTCCTCTCTGAATATACCGGTTTTTCTGCAAAATGTAAAGCTAGCCCCTTTCCTTTTTGGCAAAAATAGCTCCTTTCTGAATATACTAATTTTTCGGGAAAAAGTAAGGCTATACCCTTTGCTTTTTAGCAAAAATAGCTCCTTTCTGAATATGCCGATTTTTCGGCAAAAAGTAAGGCTAGCCCCTTTCCTTTTTGGCAAAAATAGCTCCTTTCTGAATATACCAATTTTTCGGGAAAATGTAAGGCTAGCCCCTTTCCTTTTTGGCAAAAATAGCTCCTTTCTGAATATACCAATTTTTCGGGAAAAAGTAAGGCTATACCCTTTGCTTTTTGGCAAAAATAGCTCCTTTCCGAATATACCGATTTTTCGGCAAAAAGTAAGGCTATACCCTTTGCTTTTTGGCAAAAATAGCTCCCTTCTGAATATACCTATTTTTCGGCAAAAAGTAAGGCTATACCCTTTGCTTTTTGGCAAAATTAGCTCCTCTCTGAATATACCGATTTTTGGCAAAAGTAAAGCTATACCCTTTGCTTTTTGGTAAAAATAGTTCATTTCCGAATATACCGATTTCTCGGCAAAAAGCAAGGCTATACCCTTTGCTTTTTGGCAAAAGTAGCTGCTTTCTGAATATACCGATTTTTCTGCAAAATGTAAGGCTAGCCCCTTTCCTTTTTGGCAAAAATAGCTCCTTTCTGAATATACCAATTTTTCGGGAAAAAGTAAGGCTATACCCTTTGCTTTTTGGCGAAAGTATTGCATTTTGGAGCATACTGCGTTTTGGGCAGAAAAGTAAGGCTATGCTCTTTGCTTTCTGGTAGAAATTAGGCCCTTTTCGAAAATACCAATTTTGATACAAAAATTAAGGCTATATCCTTTCCCTTTTCGCAAAATTGGACTTTCTCGAGAATATCTGGAGGCTTTGGGCTTACTTTTTCACGAGAATTAGATTTTTCCAAAGTGGTCAACATATGCCCAAAAGTAAGGCTGTAGGCCTCCCCTTTGCTCTATTATTAGCAATGAGGATATAGGCTTGCCTTTCTTGCAAAATAGCCTTTTTTTTGAAAGGCCCCGACTTTGCCTAAAAGTAAAGCTATAGGCTCACTTTTAATGACAAATTGCTAATTTGAAGGTGCGCAATTTAGACCCAAAGGAAAGGCTACAATAACTTTCTTCCGACCGTAATCTTTGAGGCCTTTACAATCGCAATTTAATTTATCCAGTCTCAATTTTTGTTTTTGAAAATCAAACAACATCAGAAACAGAAATTGTAAGAAAATCTTTTCAAGTTTCACTTCAACCAGCATCTTTTTGAAACAATCATTTCAATATATATACAACTACAGAATATCTCAAATCAATTATTCTTTCATGAAAATATTAGCAATTTCTTTTCGAAAACGTCCTTCTAACAACGAATGTGCAAATAAAATGACTGTATTTATAACTAAATTATCTAATGAATAATCGATCTATTAACGCCAGAAAAATAAATAATTTGAACGTGACCAAACATGTCAGTCTCAAATCAAGACAAAACAGCTGAACGAACAGTATAAAGATATTTATTAAGAGTAAGAAGGCTGGTTTGCATCGACGGTAGATATCATAACTTTCCTTCTTGGATAAATACCGGGTGAGCCAGAAAAAAGTTCCCACTTTTGAAAATTCATAACACCATGATTAATTCACGGATTTGAATTATTCAAATTCTAGTTAATACTCGAAAGATCGAAGTATTTTCGTGATTTTTCTCACTGTCCTACGAGCACTACACATATAGGTTAATTCAACTTTACAAAAATTTCATGGTAGCAAAATGACTGAAAAATGGCCTAAACATCAATGCATAAATGACTTCTCGCACAGAATGATGAAGGAAATGCAACTTCTCATGTGCGAGAGATACCCTCTAGGAATTAATTGCCTTGGGATTGAAAATCTTTCGTATTTGTTTGAAAATCAATGTCTTATAACTCTTGAGGGAGGTGAAACGCCCATGGTCTGTTGTTCGATTTGAATAGAGTCCTTACGATTTGATCAATGTTTAGGCCCTTTTCCGTCATTTTGCAGCCACGAAATTTTTTATAAAGTTGAATTTACCAATACTTCTAGTGCTGGTAGGACAGCGAGAAAAATCACAAAAACACAGCAATGGCCTAAGCACGCTTTAGTAAGTGCTGTCCTCTTGGAAGATGAAAAAGTCCCCCCCCCCCCAAGGATGAAACAGCTTATTTAGGGGGATTACATTTTCCCAAGAAGACAAAATACATGAACGCATATGTCATGATTGCTGGGAGGGGAAAGGGAAACTTTGCATGTTGCTTTCCCTCGTTTTTTCAGGTTTTCGGAAGGGGCTTTCTGCAGGAAATCTCCCATCTCGACACGAAGGAATGGCTGATTAAAGCCGGGTAAATTACTGAAGCAAATTGGACACATCAGGAATAAAGGAAAATAGTTTACAATATTACTGCTTTGATAGTAAGGGAGCAGCATTTTCTCAAACACCAAGTTTTTTATTGACTCACCCGGTTCATTTTGTTTTAATCAAATAGTTTGAAAGGAAATTAGCGTACTTTATTGTGAATCTACCATTGAAACTTTTCGATATCTTGATTAGTTTCCAAATGGCAGTATTTATCATATTTGAGGGGTTGACGTAATAAAATTTCTAAATCTAAATCCAGCCGAAGGACAGATTTTTGCTTGCTAGCATATTGTAGATCTTCATAAACTTTTCTTCAAGATTGTATCATTTTTCCTCGATTGGTTTAGGATTACGACCTTAATTTTTACAAAATTGTCCATGGAGTCCTTCAAAAAAATAAACTGCCCACCATTTTGAAAAATATTAAGATCTGAAAAAAAATGCATATGAAAGATTTACAGTAAAGTACCCAAAGTTCCTGCAAGAAATTTCATTCAAAGCAAAATGAAACACAATTTTACAGCCACCTTTTTAAAGATTCTAAAACATTTTAGGCCTAAAATGCAGAATACGAGTGTTAATGCATTTCTGCACAGTCGAGTCTGTTTCTAAAGGGGGGGGGGGGCAAAATGGTTCATAATTTCCTTAAAGAGCCATTTTCACCAAGGGTCCTTTGCGAGCACGCTGCAATTTCGAATTGTCTGAGAATCAAATTTGGCCAAAGTGGAAAATATGGATTCACCGCGATATGGTTGAATTGACAAAAAGTTAACTGAAGTCAGAATTTCCAATAACTTCAATTACTTCAGTTTGGATCCATAATTCTTTCACAGACCAAATTTGAATTCCAGACAGTCTGAATTTG
>OZ026591.1:154400-240400 GCA_964020215.1 Aurelia sp. 3 sensu Dawson et al. (2005)
CAGCTCACTTGCAAAGGTTTCTGGGTGATAATGGCTCTTTAAACTAGAAGATCAAGTAAACAAAATTGTGTAGCTAAAGCTCTTCAACTGGGCATTACTGTTCCGCATAAATGAACATTATAAGCAATTAATGAAGGCAAAAAGTATGTGGCATTGCTGTTCCGCATAAATGAACATTATTAGCAATTAATGAAGGCAAAAAGTATGTTGGAGGAATTTTTAGGTAGTGCTCGTTTGTTTCCTTCACCTATTGGTGGTGATAACTATATTTGCGAGTTTTTTCAAGTGAAAATAATTGAAATAAAAAATTCTGAAAACATTTCCTTGAAAATATAATAGAAAACAAAATGTCACAGGTTGATCTGTTGGAGTAATGGGCCTGGTTATCCCATAGCAATAATACAGACAATATTCTAGAACAAATATCGACATTCTTTGTTCAAAGCAAGTGCAAAAGAAGTTAAATTAATTGTAAAGACTGTTCGCAGCAGTTGCTTCATACACTATGGATCTTAGTATTGTAAGCTTAAGAATTCACGATGAAGTTCTAATGTCAAGCGTAAAAACAGCTCTACTTACGGAACAGTATACGTGATGCCATTGTTCACATTTCTCTTTGCTCAATGCTCATTAATTGCATTAGAACAGACATCAGAATTCAGAGGAGTCTTCTACTGAGTTCTGTAGACTTTCAACATGAGGTTCAACTTGATCCATTTCATTGTCATTTTGAGATGAAGTAATACCTTGAGAATATGACGTTTCCGCTGCAATAGAACAGAGAAAAATTCAAAATTTGTAATGAATATTGTGAAATGGTATTTACTTGCTTATGCAGCTGCACTCTCATTCGGCGCTCCCTAGTCTTACATTTCCATTTATCTCCAGTTGCGTAAAAAAAAGTCTCATGGGTTAGTCAGTATATCACAGAAAAAGAAAAAATGATCAAGCATAATTATCATTATCAATATGATCGTCAAACTTTACTTTCTAAAGCTATTTCTAAATAACAAAAATAGTGATTGTTCCTCAAAATGGTCATCTGGAAGGCTAATGACACAATCATTATATTCAGAAACATAAAGACAATGTGCAATGGTAAACAGATTTATCTGTACATACCGGGTGAGTCAAAAAAAAGTAGATGCGTTTGGCGAGCTGTGGAATAAAAAGTATCAGGTCGATGTTCAACACTAAAATGTTAACTATCAGGTAAAGGCTAACTTAGATGAGAAAATTTTGTTTGGTGAAATCACCCATCATTTATATCCAGAAATTAGGAAAATGCTGGTAAATGGCAGTTTTGGGAACGAGCCACATTCCATTCTGGTCCATGGTTTACTTGCTATCGAAATTAAAATTCTATTTCTGAAACTGGCAATGTAAGTACTTTGCCCCATAAATCATGAAAGGTGAAATTCTGGATTCTCTTATATATCCCTGACAGATATTTTTCTAATTGTTGGGTATTCAACATGTGTGATTTTACCAAACAAAATTTTCTCATTTAGGGTAGCATTTGACTGATAAATTAACAGTTTAATTTTGAATATCAATCACATACTTTTTATTCCATAGCCCGTCAAACGCGTATCCGGTAGAACAAAGCAAAAATCAAACACAACATTACTTTTTTGGTTATCCATTGCTGACGGCACGTGTGCAACATCGACTTCAATGGGATATTTTAGAGCTATTGCTCTCTGCAAATGCAAGCTGTTCACTTTGAACAAACCCTATAAATGGACCCATACAGAAAGACTTTCGTAGAAGCCTGAGTGTTTATAAAGATTTCATCAACCAAACACCAAGGTTTTTCTCTTCCATGCTTTCAAATCAACCAGAACACTAAGTTACAATAGTCATTAAATCAATCATTGTACACTGACTTTGTAGGAGAAATAGAAGCAAGATTATAACAAAATAGCCTACCTGTGAGTGCATTTGCGTCAAGAATTGCTGAAAATGGTAAATCTTCATTTCCAGATTGTGGTACTAAGGGACTTTCGTCAATAAATGTGCATGCGTTTGAGGACTGACAAGCTACATTTGTTTCATCATCATCCGTTGATGTCATATTGAATCTTGGGGCGGCCTGTGACGTAGTAATTGATGATTCACTAATGAGATGAATGGCTTCTTCAAATGAAATGATATCTTGCGAATTTTGAGACAATTCTTCATGATCTTTTTGTTGTTTCGACAGCTTTAGTTTATTGGTTTTGGATGACTTTTTAGGTGACTGAATGCAAAGTAGTGCTTGACTAAAAACTGGGCTTTCTTTTGCTGCTAAGGGAATGCGTTTCTTTGGAGATTGTTTGGCATCTTCCTGTAAAAAGTTGGTTGATTGGAAATCGGGAATAATTTTGCTTTGGGAACAAGGTAAACCTTTCTTATCTTTGGAACTTAAAAACAAGTCTTTCTTGATGTCAGCAATATTACAATTATAACTGGCCATGATAGTCATGCATTGCCCATCATACCTCTTGGGATTCTTTGTTTTTTCTTGCTGCGAATCTGAAACTACACATGAGCCATTTTCCTTGTCGCTTGCAGTTCGTTTCTTTCCTACTTTCATTGGAGAGCTGCGCACCTCTAGTTTCGGGGAACCATATGAATCCTTCATTGGGGAATCTAACCCATCTTTCTTAAGTAGATCTCCAGTTACTTTCTTTGGGGAACTATAGTTACCTACTTTAGTGGAACCATGTCCCATTTTTGTGACAGAAACATCACTTTTAGCGGTGGTTACCTTCTTCGTTGGGGTGTCTTTGGTTGCCGTATTCTCTTTCTTTCTCGGAACACAGAATCCACTTCTCTTTCCCTTCCCGTGCATCATTTTACCTTTCTTGTTATTTTCTGCATCTTCGTTGTTTGCAATTTTATTCATATTTAGAGCTGAGCTCGGCTTTTCATCATCAGGAATCCCATCATCTCTCTTGGCTGCGTCTATTTTCTTTGTATCAAGTGATGATACAACTTTCGGTGCTTTTTTTGTGTTTCCTGAAGGTTTAACATAGGAGACAGAATAATTTTTTGAGGCTTCTCTTATCTTTTCAGAGCAGTCCTTTTTGGTTTCTTTTCCTTCACAACCTATTCCATGCAAATCATTAGAAAATTTGCTTGATGATGACCTTTTTTTGTCTGCCTTCTTTGGCATACTCTTGGTATATCTTTCATCTCCTTCTTCTTTGTTTCTATTTTCAAAGTCATGTTTATCAGTTTGTTTTTCATCTTGCTTCATATTTTTAGAAGATTTCCTGGATTCCTTTTTCTCCTTCTTGCTTCCTTCAGCCTTATCTCCTCTCTTTGATCTCTCGATAGCTTGGCTTTTTGACTTCTTCGATTTATCCACCTCTTTGCTTTTTCTTGCAGCCTTTTCCTTTCCGCTCTCTTTTTGAACTGATTTAATTTCCTTGCTGATAATAGCATCACTGTGGCTGGCACTACCTTCAATGAAATCATCATCATCCGTACAGATTATTTCCTTTGCAGTTTCTTTCCTTTCAGTTCCCTTCCCTTGCAAATCATCCTGAAGTTTACTTTGTGATGCTTCATCACATTTACAACTCACTTTAGAATTAACGATTTCATCACTTTCAATTTTTCTTTTCTTCCCAAATGACTTCTTTCTTTCTGTCTTATTTCCTTTAGCTGCATCTGTTCCTGTTACTTCCTTGTCATTTGGTCCTCCTTCATCTCCTTTGCCTGGGCTCTTTTCATCCTTGCTCTGTTTCTCCTTTTGCTTACCACCAAGCTTTTTGCTTTTCTTCTTAACTTCAACACATTTTTCTTCCATTTCTTCCAGCTCCTCTCCCTCTTTTCTCTCGTTTTCAGATTTCTTAAATTTTTTCTTGTCTCTTTGCATTTTCTTTTTCTCTTCTTGCATCATTTTTTCTGCCATTTCTGAAACTTTTTTCTCATTAATTGGAATTAAGGTTGGCTTGACGAGAGCTGGAACTGAATTAATTTCTTCTTTCGTTAATTGCATAGATGAATTCTTCTTTTTCAAAAATTCTTCATGGTTGAATTTCTTACCATTTCCCTCAGCACTCTTACTGTTAGCTACAATCTCAAAAGACTGATGAGGACTCTGTGTAAATGATTTAGAAGTACTCTGAGCAAATGACTGAGGAGTACTCTGAGCAATAACGCACTCTGCTACACTGGCAAGCAGCTGATTATCAGAAAATTCTTTAGAATTGTTGTTGATGCTTTTATCCTCTATGAATGAGAACTCACTGTAACGACTGTCACTAGCATTTGATGTATCCATATAGTTACTGACATCATCATCAAGCATGCCTTTATCCACTCTGCCTGAACTTTCAGTCAAAGAATCTTTCTTGGCAATCTTTTTGAAACTTGGCTTCCCCTTTGGGGTTCCTATCTTCTTACCAACTTTGGGCTTCAACTCTTTCTTTTTACTTTTCAAACTTTCTCCTTCTTTTTCTTTGATATTCTTACGCTTTGTTGAAGTTGAAACTGAAAGAAAGTCAAGAAAACGTCACTTAAAATATACCGAGAGATTTCTAACAACAGATATGTATTATTGCTATGCTATGGTCAGCACTGCGAGAAGCGGAAGACCAGCATGGATGAATTTCGTAAAACAAAACATGTTGGTTTCCAAGGAGACAAAGCGATTTGCCTTTCAGAAGAATAGACCTCACAACATTAGGCGCACTGGGGGCGCAAAGGGGGCGCAATGGGGGCGCACTGAATCAAATCGAAATAAATAGAGAAGGAAAAGCGTTATGGTTAGCTGAACAGAAGGTGTGAAATCTATTCTTGAGGCTGCTAATCGATTTGTATTAATCAGACCTGATTCATTTGCTTAAAAAAATCACCTTGCTCGGAAGATCAGAATATAAAACGAAAAAAAAATTTTAAAACAGTAAACTTTGATCACAATTGTACAGCCGTTTTTATCATCTAGGATCGAAAATGATTTGATAAGGTTATTGAACGAGTGCCTGACAACAGTTTAACCTTTATGTACTTCAAGCTGGTATAGCACGTTAGAAGCTCGAATCAATGGCAGAAATCGAAGAAAATTTTGTTTACAGATCACGCAAAAGGTCAAGCGAAAGATGACCCCGATCAATTCCTCACTTCTAAATAGCTAGAGGGCTTGACCTTTCTTGATATTGACAATTCATCGAAGAGCCCTGGAAATCGCGTTTCGGGTTAATTAAAAACATGAGAAATCAGAAATATACATACTGAGGTGTTTATAAAATATTGAATTATAAATGTGTTTGTCAAATATTCTTATTGCATAAAGAGGAAGGAAAATGTAGATCGATTTCAAGATTCTAATTCTTCTGCCTTCAAATCATGTTGTTTATAGCTGGAAATGGAGGAAACAATTGACTTTAGGCGTCTCTTCATAGACCACCTAGCCTACCTTTCAATCTTTTTTTCTTTACTTCTTTTGCTTTGGCTGACGAATGCTGTATTTTCCGCTTTAGACTTGAATGGTTTTTCTTCTCTGATTCTGAAGATCAAAATAAATAAAAGTTTGTCTGAAATATGAAAAATGAATAAACGGAGATAAAGTGACCGGCAAAGAGAAGAGTACGAAAACGGAAGGTTTTATCTTTTTCTGTTAATCATAGCAAAGAGGGAATTAAGTTGAGCTTGTTATACCGATGAGTGTACATTTTCCAAAAGCGCTTGGTCCTACCCAAAAAGGAAGACTGTCTTTGCAAATACAAGAGATCGCCTTTACTTTTGTATCATCTTTATGTAATAACGATCAAATTATGTTAAAAGTAATGAAATATAAACATTAATTTTTACTGTGAATAAAAATTACTACGTAAGATTAAAATTCCTGCGCAGAATCAGATATCTTGTAAGACAGTAAAAGCAACATCGAAACTTAATGATTAGTTTCAAAACAACTATTTCCTTGTCAATTACCCTTTTCAACGGTAGCAAAATTTGAATTCATCATGTCGCTTTTGAAGAATGACAATTTTGTCTCTTGGAGAAATTGAAGATTTTAGGAAACTGCTTGGATAAAATTTATTCAAAAGATTGGTTTTCTAACCTTCACTTAGTTCAGCATTTCCAGGATATTCTTCACCCGTAAATCTGATCCAAAATCCATAATTCTCAAGTCTTTCCTAAAATATATTAAAAGTAATACGTCTAGTTTCAGGTTCATAATTTTAAAATTCCACACTACATACATCATACATGGCAGAAAATAAGATCATAAGAAATTTACAAAAATATGAAATATGAAAGAGTTCATATTTATCAACAGATATTCTGCAAAAAGAACAGTATGTGATGTAAAAGAAGTTCTTAAAGGAGAAGCTCTGTCAGTAGGCAAACTGATCAAAGTTTAGATAACAACACTTGCAACTTTTACTTTCCGAGACTCTTCCTCCAACAATTTCTGTCATTAAAGAAGATAGAACGATTGTTCATCTATAAATCCTTACATTTACTTTTGAAGCATAAAAACAAATTCATTAAAAACATAAGTTTATATAGTCGTTGATGTACTAAGTAACAAAATTTTCAAAAAAGATACAGATACAGTTGATTAAAATTGAAACCAGTCTGAAAAGACAGCAAAAGAAAGATATACCTGAACGGGCAGTTTCAAGCATTCTCTCGCATCCTCGAAAGCTTCAGCAACAGCACTTCTAAAATTTGTACTTCTGTATGTCATCTAAAAATAAAGAAGAAATGACAAAATTGATTTGCATGACGTTGCATGGGCGTTGTGGACACGATTTTGAGTGTTGATCATGCCCACAATACCTGGCCTAAATATTGCTTAATGAATAAATGTATTTCGCTACCTTGTCTGTCTTAAATTCAATGTTTATGTTCTTCACTTTCTTGTTTGGGAGCACATTAGGCTTCGGTAAACGGTTTGTGTATGGCCTAAACTTTGAACTGAACCGCGATTTAACCTGTGGCCTGCAAACTAGTTCCCAGATCGACGCAGTCTTCTAATGAGTATGAGTCGGAGCTCTAACGTCACGGCTTTTAAATCGTGGTGCAGTTCAAAGTTTAGGCCATGCACAAACCGTTCTCGGCAGCCTGATGTGCTCCCAAACAAGAAAGAGAAGATTAACAGTGAATTAAAGACATGCGAAGTAACGAAAAACATTCATTAATTTAGGAACATTTACGCCAAGTATTGTGGACACGATCAACACTCAAATCCCTATGGTCGTTGTAATATCGCATTGATAATGAACCTCCTTCCTAAATCTTCCTAAATCTGTTGAGCCAAAAATGAAATTAAGATGTAACTGACATTCAAAAATTTAATCTATCAATCAAAGGCGGCTAACTTAGATAGAAAAATACTGCAAAGCAGTTCATAAGGGAAAGAGCATTCAACTAGTCCGTACGGTCTGCAACGCAGACTAGAATTCATTGTTCCATTCTGGTTATCTACTTGCCATTAAAATTTAAATTTCTCCATCTTTGAAACAGGCAATTGCCTTGAATTTGTACTGTTTTGGCATGTAAATCATAGACCAGAATCAAATGTGGAATCCGTGTTCCTATAAAACCCCCTACCAGCATTTTTCCCATTTCTACGTCCAAAAGATGAGTTCTTTCACGAAACAAACTTTTCACATCTAAGTTACAATTTGATTGGGAGATTAAATTGGTTTTGAATATCGGCCAAGTAATTCTTTATTCCACAGCTGACCAAACCTGGCTGTCATAATCTTTGTTCCCCATGACATTGTTCTGGTAGTGTTGCATAGTAAATAGAGCGTACAGCCCTGTATCGTAATATTTTATATCGATATAAAGCAAACCAAGCCACTTAACTATTTTTTACTCACCCAGTACATAATATAAAATCCTTCAAAGAGAAAGTCAAGGCAGTGGCAATAGAAAGAAATGAAGAGCAAAGATCAGATGACTTCACAGAATAAAAGATGATACTGTAAATTTCCGAATATAAGAACCTAATTTTTTGAAAGAGAGGCTTAAATAGGTTCTTATTTCAAAGGTACTAACATTAATTTGAAGGTATTGAGGTTCTTATTTGAAGGACACCTTTTGTAGGCCTTTTCAGAGTCTTACAGAGCATCCTCAACCCCCTTACTTTTATTAGAACGGTTTTTATCGACCTAATAGCTAATTGAGAAGGAGAATCACACTTTAGCAACCAGTTGCCACCAAAATGAACTTCATAGCAACAATCAAAAATCTACTTTGCTACCCCTGCAATAAGAACCTACGTTTCACCATACTGCAACAGGTTCGTAATTACAAGGTGCATAATTTGGGAAAAGCAGGCTTTAGGTTCCTATTTTGGTAGGTTCTTATGTGCGGGGACTTACTGTACTGGGAGGACAGAGGGAGAACTGCAAGAGCTTTAATGTGACAGAGACGGCTGGAGGGAGGCAATTTGTTTAATCGATCACCAAGAATCGAACTCGACTTGATAAAACTTGATGACCAGCCATCATCATCATAAAAGCTAAGACCATGTGTGCTTCGTAATGGGTAGTAAAGACAAACAATTCCTCTTGCTGCGCCTAGCCTAACTGTACAAATATAAACATGTAAATATAAACGTAAAATATATAGTCCGTTACGAAGCAGAGAAATATCAGTGGAACCAACACTAATGAAGCTAAAAGAAGGGCAAATTCAAAAGATCTATATTAATATTTTCGAACACTTATCAGGGTATCGATGTGACGTAAAAAAGGACAGAGAATAGGGAAAAGGTTTTGGGATAAAACTGTGTTGATTAAACTATGTTGTGAAGGTAGTCATAATCAAAACAGACATGGAAATCCTCAAATCTATCGCAAATTGATTTGAGTATTCATTAAACTTTACGAGGACTGGGTCAAAAATCTGCCTTTGTCGCCACTCTGACCGTGAATTCAAAGAACTCGGTCTGCAAATTAGGAATAACGTTTTGAAATCAGACGGCAAATTCATGTGTCTAATTGGCGATTTCACAAGAGAGAGCGTTGATGCGCATTTATCATGGTAGGTTGGGTTTCTTCATGAAATCAACAGCTTTTTCTACCGAAACTCGATATTTGAACGAAATGCTCCAGGGCAAAACGCCCCTTGTTGCTATCCTCGAAGAAATGTCTATCGTAACGTCACATCATAACGAACAGTTTGACGTTTTTCTGAATAAATTCTTTGCGAGTCTTTATTGGGTTTTGCTTCAATTTAAAAAACAGCAGAGGTAAATTTCTGAAATAAGCAATGACAATAGTCAATGAGCTCTTCGCAATAGTTTTACTCCCAAAAGCTGTCTTTAGGTAAATTCGATCAAAGTGAATTAGAAACTTGTGCGACTGGGTTGCAAAATGGTGTGTCGGCTTTAAGCGATCAACAACATAACGCTAAAAGTGACGCAATTGTGATCTGACTGACAATATCTATTCATTGTGCCAATTTTTCAAGTGGTTGTGAACTGAAAAGTTCGTTAAACACCTACTGTTACCCAGGGTTCTTTGCGGACATGCTCAATATTTCTAGTACTTGTTAGATAACGAGAAAAATTACAAAAAAATGCTTCGATCTTTTGGCTTTTAACTAGAATTTTAATCATTCAGATATGAGAAGTAATCTTGATGCTATGAATTTTCAAAAGTGGGAAATTTTATTTCTGGCTCACCCGATAAACATTCAAATCATACCACGAATGCGTTTTTACTTAACATCAAATAAAAGACTGTCTGCACAATCGCTGTATGCTCAGTAGAATTATATTAGAACTGTTGCTATAGAGCTGCCCATCAGCAAGAACAACAGAGCAACTCAGGGACCAGTGCAGCAGTGAGGCTGCTGCGCAGTAATAAGATTCAAGTGAAAGAAGGTGCTTGAAGAAACGAGCCGAGGTAAACTTCAATCAACCACAAATCAGCAAGCTTCCAAGATGGTAACATGACGCTATGCCTAGTCGCATTTACGTAAATCAAATTGCTTGTAAAAAGGTGCCTGCTTTCATTTCAAAGAAAGCAAAATTTTCACTTATGAATCTCAATCACATCATTTGCTTCTAAGAAAACAGTAACTTACTGGTAGGAAGAAAAATGGAATTTCGCTTCTATTATTTCAGGTAAATAACATATTTGTTTTTGGCAACCTGGTAAAGTTAAGCTTAGGGGAAAAATATGACCTGGTAGGTGTTCTTATTGAAAGATAATTCATGATTTGAAGGATAGAAATATCTGGGTGGGAAGTATTTGCTCAGTTAAATAAAGATCAATCATATCTCTCGAGTTAATTCATCATTTTGAAACAATTTGCAAGTCAACAGCAAAGACAGTATTAACGTATTCTTAGCTTGCAGACGAAATGCAATTTTGTGTTTACGATCAGAATTAGTCTAAAAGTTACAGTTAAAGTTAATTCAGGGTGTACAAAACAATGAAAAAAACAAGAAAACTTTGGCTTCTAGCTGAACGTCAGCTGAACTTACATCTATCTGTTGGCTGGTTAGTTCATAGAATCAGATAGTTACAAACTCAGCCAGAATAAATAAAGAAATATCTCACATTCTCTGATGATGACAGCTGTCAATCACAAAGAGCTAGGAGATCAATTTTCTTATTCATTGCACCTTCCCAGAAGGGAGATATTTTTAGACATTAAAACGAAACAACGTAATGAGGAAGTTCCTTGATTCATTTCTTGGAAGGGAAATCTGACCTAAACCTCATGACTCTGTTTACTGAATTAAGATCTTCAAATTAAAGTTGAAGAGAAGAAGCGAAAGTGACAGTGGGAATCACAAGTTTTTAATTCCAGGATAAGAAAAGATTTAGCTTGTGGTTAATCACATTTACAAATGCAAAAGAAGAATTTGAATTATTGGGGAATATTGGCTCAAAGTTGCTTTAATGACGAAACGTCGTTCAACCATACAATGGAAAAGCAGAACTTTATTTGATCTTCTTCATTATTCTATCGATAATAAAAATAGATTGATCATATAAAAGAAAAGAAATTGACAATGGATTCCCAAATGAATTTAAAATGAGATGCCAATAACATCTGAAAAGATTGGAACTACTTAAAACTGCACTTTGCACACCTTTTTGTGACTGACCTAAAGGAAGAGTTTAATCAGTCTGGATTCATAAATCCTACTTGATCTTGTTGAATGTTCATTTTACTAAAGATGTCTTCAGTAAAAAAAACCAGGCACGTTCTATGTTGTCGTATAAAACGGCATGCTCTTCGCCGTTTTATTGACAAACAAAACAAGGATCAAGTTAAGACTAAAGACTGGTCAAGTCAATAGCAACTAAAATCAACTAACTAAAAACATCTGTAAATGGATTTCTAAACAAAATGGATACAAGGAAACAAAACTAAGTCTTTTTTAGGAACCAAAAACCAGGTCATTGTTAAATTTAAGTATTCACCAGATGCCGAGCTATTCAAAAACTACCGAAGAAGCTGAGTTTGCTTATTTATATATTAAAGTTTTGATTTCAATGAGGAATCAAATTCGAAAATGAAAGAATGAAAACAGATTTACTTCAAACGTTACGACGAAATTTAACTAAAATAAAGAAATTCTGTTCTTCTCCTACTTAGTAATAATCTTAGCAATAGGCGTCTTTCGAATGAATTTCATTGAACAGTCAAGAAATCCATAAAAGGGGATGGTAAAAATTCTATCAACATTAGTTTACATGGCGTTCATTCGAGAAAGCAGTTACTACAAAAAACATAGCAATAGCAAACAAAACATTGCAATGACACAGCAGCAGTATTGAAAAATTGATTAAAAAGTATATTCTGGCGTGCTTCCAAATGGCTGGAATAAGTAGTGACGTCGCTGATAAATAATGTTAAAAGCATTGGAAAGTATACATGTATGATGAGCATTTTTGACAGATTCAACAAGAGATCTGAGACACAATGTCGTCACTTCCTTCATAAGTTTCCTTTGATATGATTTCTGAGAAAGCAGCAGTACTTCTTAGAAGCCAAATTTGTGGCGAGTCATCTCTGATCAGATCCTAATAAGGTAATGCGAATTTGCAGTTGTCTTAAAAATGAGTAATGTGTGGAGATGCTTTCGTTCTGTTTGAATCATGAATGAATGAATGAATGAATGAATGAATGAATGAATGAATGAATGAATGAATGAATGAATGAATGAATGAATGAATGAATGAATTCAGTTGGGCAATTAATTGTTGTAATGGTGAATGGGCTTCTCTATTAACAGAACACAGAAAACACTCAGAGACAGCATTGTTCCTTTGGCCATCTAATGTTCACGGCATCTGTACAACATAGATCCGAATGGGAGATCTTAAGATTGTTTTGCTAATCACTCAAGTCACTCTTTTGACCATTAATCTCATGATTTTGGCCTCACAGAAAGCAGAAGGGGAAGAGATAATATATCAATGCCTTACCGTTCCCATATCTTTTAGTTTTTCATCTCCAATGAGAGTTCTCAGTGAGTGCGGAAATAGCCAAGCTCTTGTGCATTCCCTTCCAAAGAAAGTCACGTGGATCGACTGCAAGAGAAAAGATCTTCTCAAAAAACAAGAAGGCTATTTCTATCTAGTACCGTCGAGAAATTATGCTACATATGAGGACAACATAACAACATAGCTGGACAATACCTAGTTTAATATCTCAACAAAAACTTTAGGCCCATCTGAGTAAACTGAGCTAGAGGTTAGTGTTAGGGTTAGGGCTTCATGATTTTTTCACACATTTAATATTTAATTCGCTTAAAGAGGGCTGCCTTCAGCAGAAGCTAGTTTGTATGGGGCCTTCTAATTACAATTTAAGAAAAAAATGAAAAAATTAGGTTCAGTCCAGCTTTTAAATAGCTTTCTAAAATTTGTTCTTAGTTTTGCAAAAGCCGCTGCAAAAGCAAGCTTGTCATATAAATTGATTTCTGGCTCACTTTGAAGCTCTATTACTTCATAATATATACTACCTAACAATCATCATATATTCATCAATAAAACGGTGCTGTTTTAAACCGAGGGTACTCCTGGCAATTTAAAGGGCCAAATCTACATCATTTTTTCCCGGGAGCAAAGTCTGCGATTGCCAATCTTTGAAGCTGATTGCAAAACAATATGCATGTGACCAATGGATAAAATTTGCAAAAGAATTAAACATTACCAAAGGACAACTTTAATTGTATAACTATAAAACTGAGTTTTTCAGACACAAAGAGTGGCTAAGGGTATGATGATGGTGGCGGTGGTGGTGGTGGTGGTGGTGGTGGTGGTGGTGGTGGTGGTGGTGGTGGTGGTGGTGGTGGTGGTGGTGGTGGTGGTGGTGGTGGTGGTGGTGGTGGTGGTGGTGGTGGTGGTGGTGGTGGTGGTGGTGGTGGTGGTGGTGGTAGTGATGATGATGATGATGATTATGATGATGATGATGATGATTATGATGATGATGATGATGATGATGATGATGATGATGATGATGATGATGATGATGATGATGATGATGATGATGATGATGAATATGGCTTGCTCCACTCTCGGCATAAACTTTGTCAAACAGGCCTGGTAATAGCAACAAATAGCTGACATCAAGGTTACTAGATTTCTGTGTCAAATATGAAAATAAAATTGTTTACTGTTTTCAATTCATTTGCTGTTGATGAATCTTCATTCCAAAAGAATGTATTAAGATCAGGATCATCTTCAACCATGCATGGCCACCTAACATCAAAATTAAATATACAGAGCTGGTTGTACTTTTAAGGAGAAGGAGAAAGACAAAGAAAATTCATATGAATATGCATAATATTCTGTACTAGTTTATTCTCCAATAGCTATGGTACAGGCCTTGTGAACATTAACATGAGAAGAATTATCAAAAATATTCTTAAGGATTTTCAAGAATTCTTTGTACTCTGATAAGAAATCTTAAAAGTAGTATGAAAGATTAAAAAATCTGTGCAACAACTTGTTCAAGGCTTTTTAAGAATTCTTAGAGAAGAAACAGTGTAAATGTGTGCAAGGCCTGGATTGTACTTAGACATCAATTAAACTGACAAACAGATCAACGGCAGTGAAAGTTTTCTATAAAGTTCACAACTTAACAGTGCACATCCATCTTTTCCATTTAAACCAAATTTGATCTTCTGATATTCTGAAACTCCAGTTTGCCTGCAAAGGACCATGGGTAAAAATGGCACTTAAACAGTCTTGACAGATTTAAATATGTCACAATCAAAGGATTGTGGAGACGTGGAGACATGGATCAAAGGAAAATGAAACATACCATGGATATCCTGGAACTTTGCCCCATAAAATCATACCAGGTGTGTGATTTGTATAACAAATATCATCATCATCATCAGAATCCAATGTTTCTTGAGATGCTTCACATGAACCTCTTCTTCTATCTGTTAAAGATTGATATCATTTTTTTTTTAACTAAAGAGTAGCTACTGGTGATGATGGAATATTCTGAGATTTTATGAGATCAAGCGTGCTCTACTTTTTACCTGGCCATTTTCAAAGAGTTCTAGGAATAGGTTTCAAAATATTCAATTTGATGGCTTCAGCATTGAGTCACTGTAATCTCTCATACAACAAAAGAGAGGGGGGTTCTTCTTTGTAAAGAAGCAGAGCAATGACCTTGGATGACCCCTTTAGATCGACAAAATTTCATTTTGCAGTCAGTGTGATACCTTACAGTTGAAATTAAAACTTGCATAAATACACACAATTCAAGGATGAAAAATAATATGGTAGTATGAAATAAATATATGCACTATTTGCAATAAAGGTGTTTGCATTTCTCAATGATAAAATTTGACTTGTCTACATCTAAAATGAAACTTGTCTAAATGTACCTTTGTTCATGCCACAGACCCATTTTGCAGCAACATATTCTTCTAAACAATCAGCTGAATCAATACGTCTCCATTTCTGACATTGTGGATTATCACATTGAACCCATTGGGAATGTCTCCTCTCTTCTCTATCATCATCAATTGAATGTGACCCTTCTCCTTCACTGTCAGATTTTATCATTCTCTTCTTCCCTAATTTATTGCTCTTTCTTCTAGCTTTTGACTGCCAGAAATAATAAAAAATGTATTACATTACAATCTCTTGGTACAAAATACAATTGGCACAAAATTTGCAATAAGTTTGCATTGAGTATGCTCCATTGTTCTTTTGGCGTTTGCAAGTTTGTCTAACCGGTTGGGTGCAAAATTCATCGATGTGAATGGTTGACTAAATTTTGAATACTCTAAACAAACTTTGCCAAATTTGCTGCAAATCAAATGTAGAGTAAAGGCAAGTGACATCTAAACTAAAAAAGAATAGGTCTTCTAAAATTGTAAAAATCAAAAGCCTTGAAAATGCAAAATAAAGCTATCTGTTTTTCTTGACTAAAGCTTCTTGTTTTATAGCTCTAATTCCTAGCTCCCAAGAATTGTTTTCAGAGTGTCAATGTAAAATTTTGTTATTTTTACTTTCACTGCAGAGTAGCTCAAAAAGTTGAAACACTGTCAATACCGGATGACAAACTGCATAAAATGATGCCATCAAGCAATCTCAGATAAAGAAGTGCTTGGATACATAAGGTTTTCAAATGATAAATCAAGAGTTTATGGTCTAACAAAGAAAAATATTGAGTGTTGCTTAATTTTGGGACCTGTTGCAGGGAGCTAGGGGGGTCAAGGTTACAAATTTTCACACATGCATGAGCAATTTCTGCTCTGTCAGTGAGAGAGAAAGAATTCCGTTATTGAAAATTTAATGTACCAAGAAGAAAGCTTGATGGAATTAGAGAAAAGATTAAATTCAGCTTGATACCTGAGAGATTTAGGCATTTCATAAATTATCTTGGGTTTTATGAGCACTGATCAAAATATAGGTAAACTCAACTTTATGGAATCTTTTGGTTGGGTAATGCCAGAAATGGTCTAAGATACTTGATCAAATCATAAACAAACTCTTCTTGCAGAACAATAAAGAAGGTAAAATTTCACTAACAGTTCAAATATTATCAACAAATCAAGAAGATTCATACCTTTGGAACTTCTTGACTATCAAGAGAATCTTCTTTGACGTCATCATCATCACAAAATTCAAATGATTCACAAATATTCTTCTCCATTTTCAATTGATTTTAATTTTCTTTCTTTCTTTTCCCTTTGAAAATGGTCTGTGAATAAAATGCCTTGAGCTTTGTCAAATTTTATGTCCCAAGAGACAGTTGCGCAATGGGGCATCAGCATTTGATTTTGGCCCCCTTTAAAATGAATTGCATTTATTTGCATCAGACCCCATCAGACATAGCATCTTGAGAAAAAAAATGATACACCTTATAGGGTTTTGGTACGGTTTTTTGGTAGAGTTTTGGTAGGGTTCAGTTAAGATCAGTACTTACAGGCAAAGGTGTGGGATTCTAAGATAAGCAGCAACGGAGGATATAACGAAAAACTCCATTAAAGGAGCTGGATAAGAAATACGTAAACAAATCCTCGTTCTGTGCATCAAATATCGCATTTTGAAAGGAGAAATTCCTTTGTAATTGCCTAAATTCAAAAGGAAAGATCCTTATCTAGATACAGGCTGATCTTTGGGTGAAAGATCAACGAAAATACTTGTTGGAAATCCATTTACATCGTAGCAATCCTTAAATATATGGAGGTTTAATTTGTACCAGAACATAGTGCAAAGGCTTTTCTCCAAGATGAGACATTTATTTTGAATTTTCGTGGAACATTCCCAATAGATTAGCTCTGCAGAAAACAGCCACATCAAAAATTTACCTCGACAGTTTCTTATCCAGCTCCTTTAATGCAGCTATCCCAAACACAAGAAGATTTTGCTTGCATCAATTCAAGGCAAACTTCTAAACGTAGTCTTGAGAAATTAGTTCATTATAAAACAGCCAAATTAAAAATTCATCGGCAATTTCTTCCAGCCTCCAGCACTAGGCCAGCAAGCAGTGTGGGCCTATTCCCTAAATTATCAAGGTGTTTTTTGTCCTTAGGCCAATCTTTGTTTAAAATAAATCTACACGTCAAGAATCAAAGCTTGCCTTACTGTAATACCTTTCTTTTATTCCTCTTCCAATACCCTTTTATCTTCCAAGAATCTTCAATTAATTTCTTCCTCTCTTTCTCTTCAAATCTTCTTCTCACCGGAAATTCTCTTTCGTCCTTTGCTGACGCCATTTTCATCGTCACAGGTTCACTTTTCGCGCCAAAATTGGAGACTGGGTCGAGCGGTCAAACTAATGCATTGAGCCTGAGCTGGTTCGTGTCAAGAGCTGTATTTTGCAGTTTTTCGCATTCATTTATGAGGAAGGCAGCGATGCTTTGTAGTGACTGCCCAATGCAGCATTTAATTCAACATACACACATTTTTATACAAGAAAATAAGATTCAGGGCTGGCAGTTAGTTTCTTAGATTATAGTGCATTTTCACTGCCAGATGTTTCGCTTATGAGCTTCTTTGTAAGTATAGAGTTGATTTATTCATGTTTGAAGAGCTTCCGATTACTTCATAGGGTCTCA
Source organism: Aurelia sp. 3 sensu Dawson et al. (2005) (assembly GCA_964020215.1). NCBI lineage: Eukaryota > Metazoa > Cnidaria > Scyphozoa > Semaeostomeae > Ulmaridae > Aurelia > Aurelia sp. 3 sensu Dawson et al. (2005). The sequence continues at coordinate 171,910 of OZ026591.1, forward strand.
ACAAAAATAATTCATAAATATACAACACCTATGATACAGAAACACCCAAAGTAATGTCAAAAAGCCTTTGCTATCACTGCAGTATCAAATATTTTTGACGAGGGAAAATTACAAAAGTTTCCTTTATTAGCTCTTTTTATCGAGGTAGGGATGCCTCTTAACTTTCGCAAAATTGAGCCTAACCATTTCTTATGAGCTGTGTCTTACAAAAAGTTTGCATTTCTCAGGAAATTTGGCACAGTTCGGTTTGGATAAGAAATGTTTAGATATCGTTTACAACTCACGGGTTGCAACGTAAAAAATCAGGCACCTATCAAAATCAACGATGACATCATGGGTAAGGATTGCAATTCATATAACAACTATTTTGCTTTTGTATAGTTAGAAGTTTGAAAAGAAATCAACTTTACCATATCATAATTTGGCAAAATATCCAAAAAATGTGAATTGGTTGCATGAAGACCTTCAAAACACTGCAGAATTAATTGGGTACTTTAGATCGAAAAGAGTCATTCTGAAATCGTTCCTCGGTACCAGAGGAAGGAAGCAGCTCTTCATATTCTCAAAATTATTTTCATCTACAATTCTAGACAAAATATATCACTAAACGAAACTCGTCACCAAAAATTCCTTTCAAAAGATCATATCTTGTTTCCGATACATTTTCAGTTCGCGTTGCGTCTAATGATTTTGTTAGCACATTCAAAGATAAGGACAATCCTCAACCATCAACCTCAAAGCTTGGGAAGGTAAAATGGTTTACATTTCTATACAAAAAGCGTTGCATCGCATGAAATTTTTGTTTTTGCGTCAAGAGCTGGATCACTGAATTAACAAATGCCTTTCTAAGAGAGAAGTAAGTTTTAACGGGAAGAAAACTGTGTGCTAACAATGAATTTAGGGAAGGAGATTTGTATTCAGAGATCTTTTGAAAGGAACATCATCGAGAGCATTTCATTTCTTTAAAAAACAACGTACGGCGAGAATATCCCAAAATTTCTGTGACATTACCGAAACACATTGCCAGCAAAGTTCCAAAGAATTCTCTGATATTTCAAAATGTTTGCTTTTCATAATTCCAAATTTTACCCCATGAATGATTATCTCGAAAATATCAGTCACTCTTCACACACTGAATTGCTTCACTTAGTAACAGAGAGAATAACCATTCTTCCAGACTGGAAGAAGGATATTTCATCCAGCAGAAAATTTATTGTTTTGACTCTCTGATCAAGAACTAACCGTGGCAATGTAAATCAAAAACGCAGGGCGTGTAGGGTCAAAGAACTATTGGAAACTCTTCTTCCATTTACAAATTATTAGATGTTCTAAACTATTTGCTTACATACATATAAACAGGGGACGTTTACTGGATCTTATTCTCGGTAAGATGTGAAACCATGGGCTGTAGAAAACGCAGAACTTGTAACAAGATTTACGTACGATACATCAAGTTATTCATATCCTCATTTATCATTTCGTTCGTGATATGTCGACTTGTTTTCCTTCTGTTTGTGCTTCTGCTGCGAAGGCGCCATCTTCATCCCCGCGTGGCGGTAAATTGACATGACCTCAAGTACCATGGGGAAATTATGCCACACAAGTGTGCTGTTTGAGCGGCCATAACAGTGACAATGGAGCGGCATATGAGATTAAGAAGGTGCCTTCGCAGGAGAAGTACCAACTGAAGGAGAACAACTCGGAATATCACCAACGAAATGATAAATTAGGACAAGAATTACTCTATGTATCATACATAAATCTTTTCCAAATTCTGCGTTTCCTGCAGTCCGTGAAAGGTTAAATTTACACAACTACCAGTCAAATAGTGCAAAGTTACCCGTGTAACCCGAGTAACTGAAGTAACTTAGTGTTCTTCTATGAATTTCTTTGGCTTCAGCTCACTTTGATTTACAAATACACAGTACCAGACTGTGAACAGGCTGTTTAAGAAAGGGGCCTTAGAAAGGGGCCTTACCCCTTACCTATCACCCCATACGAATGACATAATTCCATCATGAGAATGAGGTGAAATTGGTGAAATTCGCTACAAGTCGTGAATCAATACACAATAGTTCAGCTCAGTTCAGTTTCAGTTCAATTTCAGTTCAGTGTTCTATTGTACATTCTACATAATGTCATTTTACGTAAAAATTAACACCAATGAATATTTCCAGCAATCTTCAGAATTTCATGTAGATCAACCAATTCCGCAGAAAAGCATTCGTGGTTCCAGCCAGAGAACAAGTGGACTTGGTCGGGGTATAAATAACAGTAGACGCATTAATGGGTGCCAATAGAAGTGTGCCTTGATTAGCAAAGATATTACGTTGCATGACTTTTGTAAAATGACTTAAATAAATTCAAAGTCGTGTTAAGTAAAAGCCCCCCAATTTCGTAATAATCATGCGATAAGCAAATGCTTGCAGCAAAATATTGCAATCAATCAATCAATCAATCAATCAATCAATCAATGAGCCTTTCAACTATTCTACGAAGAGTATGCCTCAAGCGATATTTTACACATGTTAGATGTAAACTTAAATTTTTGGCAAAATATATGAAAAGAATTGTGGATTGTTTCAATGTGTGTAACAGCAATAGAAGCTTCAGCTCTAACACCATCCGATCCAACTCATCGTCTACTAAATTACGCCACTTACAAGCTAATTTACACTGTTGCTAGGACAAGACCACAGGCAGCAAAAAGTGTCTACCCAATGGCCATTAAATCTAAAAACTGGGGGCATTGATCTACAGGTAACTACTACCAAAAACATTTTCTTAAAAGGGACATGGTCGTTGTATGACTTACAAATGACTTAAATTTCTGATCAAATTGCGCTCGATTCATATTCTTTTGTGGAATAGCTACTAGGCCTATTTATACATTGGTGACTGTACAAATTGATGCTAAATTCAATTGAATTATTTGATGGCTGAGTCAGCTAGTCAATAAAGTGGATTTAAAAGTCTTTTACAAACATCCGTTTTACGGTTTAAGTTCATGATTATTCAACATTACGATTATGATGATAAAAATACACATGAGATTTCCTAGAACACATTACTTACTATATTCAAATTCTAAAAAATTTCGCTTTTAATGCATTGATTGATACGTACAAGAGCAGCGAAATAAAATTCATTCAATAAAACTTTTTGATGAAGGAAGAAGAAGTACATGCTGTTGTTGTTGTGGAAGTCAATGATGGGCAAGCTGGCTAAAATACTGGATAATTCCGATAGAAAAATGTTTCCATAGTTTCATAAACTGTACAGGGAAAGCTATGTAACCAATTTGTAAATTCTTTAAGCAGCAACGATGGGAAGGCATAATTATATCACATTTTTGTATCATTAGAAAGCAATGCCCTGGCCAAGAGAAACATTACTTTACCATCCTAATTGTTGAAGCATTGATTCAATTGAGTCAAGTCACTTTTGGGCTGTGTTCACATTGCACAATCTTTTGTCAGCACTTTAACGTTCGTGCAGATTACCGCCATACTAATCCCTTAGACTGCTCGGAAACATCATTTCCAAGAAACTGGACACTGCCTTTATTCAGGTGTATGTTGCCTCATTTTAGGATACTAAAACTCGCTTCATTTCATTTCCACAACAACTTACAATTGCTTACCGTAAAAGCTCAATTCATTAACCTTTTTATCAAGCTCTCGTCGCTAATAAGACTCTCTCTTCAAGCAAAAATTTAATAAGCCCGCCTCTCTGTTAAGCCCTCCACTTCCATCAAATGCCAGAGATTACCAAACATTTTCACTCTATTTAGCTAAAACAGTTTGCAAGCTAATATTTGATATGGTCTTGGATAAAAACTGTGTCGAATTTGTGCTTTTGACCTGTAAGATTATAAGTTAATTTCACAAAACACGTAGTAATAGAACAAACAATCTATTATCCATATCCTTGCCATCTGACTTTAAGAATAGGCCTGCTTCCTCTCCAATGGGCCCCTTCTCTTTTAAACCCCTCTCTTTTAAGCTCCCTCTGTTAATACGTTTCCTTGGGTTTTAATAGAGCTTTTTAGGTATTGTCATTTTCTAAATCAAGAAAACCTTTCTGATAATTTCCTGCCTTCAATATCTGAATAACACCAAGAATTCTGGGTAGACCTGATCTTGGTCGAATACATAATACATTGACAGATCATCTGACGGACGATATCCTTCAATGAGAGCTTCTTTCATACCCAGCCTCGATGTGGTGCATGCACTGATCAACACTTTGCACAAGAACACAACATAGTAGCCATTCGCATTCGGCTTATTGTTGCGATTAGCTAGTCTAGCCTCTCTTGCGAAGTATGGAGCCTCTTTTACCTGAAGGCCATGGTGACTATCATTGCTAGCTTCGAATCCATTTTGACAGATCTCGACAGCCATATCCAATGATGCAACGCGATACAACATTTTCTCTTCTGCGTTACATGCATTGATTTCTGCGAGTTTCTCGCGTTTCCTAAAATAAATCAAAGGTCAAGCAATACCCGCGTTAAGCATCGTTTCCTATGACTATGTCTATGATTCATTCGGCAAACGCAGCTTGAAAGCCCTTGAAAAGAAACACAGCTTGCAGGCTCTTGAAGAGTATCGACATGGTTGAAAGCTGGCCCTGGCCATGTTGAAAAAAAGAAATGAACCCAACCCACTGTATTTGATTACTTTGAAGTGTGCCGTTTGCTTCTGCAGGAAAAGAACCATGGGTGGAATGACACATCTATATCCTATTTATAGGGGCTAAAAGATATAGCTATGTCTGTTCTCTTTAATGAGGAAGATTGAAACGAAATTGGCATCAGAAAGAAGGTTTTATGTTTTCTGGGCCCATCGTTTTACCCACAGAATTCGGAAGGCAATTTCTGACTTACGAGCTTCTCCTATAGGCATGATTCAAATACTCCAACACATATGATTAAAATTTCCAAGGTCACTCAGAAAAAAACATGCACGCTGTTTGAAAGCCTGCTGCTGCTCCCTGAATATGAAAGTTGCGATACTTTGCATTGCAATGTCTAATTTAATAGCCAATATGTTGAATCATTCTTAGAATGTTCACTGGCAGAAATCAACATTCGGTTCAGATTTTACAAGAGACTTTCTCAAGAAAGCCTGTTCCGGAAACTTTCAAAAAAGTCCCAGATGATGAACAGATTCCCCCTAATATGTCTACCTTAGGTACAGCAGTGACTTAGACACGCATTATCACATGCTATCCTCCTGGGGGGGGGGGGGAGATGAACTGTCTTCCCAAGAGGACAAACTGTGCTAGAATGTGTGAGTGTCATTGCTGTTAGGAAGGAAATGAAAGGAAAGTTTGATCGTTGTTTTCATTTATTTTGTAGGTTTTGAAGTGGAATTTATGTATGTAGCAAATCTAGCAATAACAACGCAAAGAAATGACAGATTATGGCCGGGGGTAATTTACAGAATCTGAAAGAATATATTGGCAATAAAAAATGACAGTTTTTAGAATTATTGCTTGATGTTCAAGGAGCAGTATCTTTTCAAAATCAAATGCCATCCATTTTTACACACCCAGTTATAACAATAAATGTACACTTACATGGCATATGTCATCCAAAGACGGGGATTCTGTACTGCCATAATCTTTTCAATACGACAATTTTTCATGCTCCTCTGAAAGTCAGAAAGCACGCTCACATATTCTCTTGACTGTGCGTCTAATTTGAGCAACTTGCATTGTCCAAAATCTCCCGGAATTCCGATTTCAGCAATTTGCCAATAACTTGGAAAGAATGATTTCTCTGCAGCTGTGTTTTCAACTCTACGAAAATTAAAGAGATAGTAGGCTGTTCCAAACATGTCTCCTCGATGACGATCGTTGTAAATTTTGCTACTCTGTTTGACAAAACAGATTAACCATCTCCTTACTTACTATGATTTACAAGACAAATTTTCAACGAGAAACACGACGAAAAATGTGCCCAGGTTCTGTTTCACCCAGCATGCCTTGCATGTGCAATCTCTTCGCTGGCCTTTCTTGTCATCATTTTCATGTGCAATCAAAATAGCGATGACGAGGGCCAACCAAGAGATGGCACATCCAAGGCATAAAAAAGCTAAGCTCTGTAGGTTTGAAACTCGATGAAAATTACTTGTTTGAAATGAAGATAACAGCAAACATATCGATGTAAATTTTGGAGAAATGTTATTGATGACAACGTTAGAATGTGACCTTGAGTTTCTGCGAGAATCACGAATGTTTAGACAATGAAAATAAAGAAGGAATTGATGGATATACTGATTGCAAGGGTAAGTACATTAAAATTTCGAAATCAATAATAAGATCAATGAATTCCTGATCAGAGAAAAGACAAATTTACCTAACGGGTTCTTGCTGAAATTGAGAAGCAGTGACTTTTGCTGGCCTTCTTCTTACGTCTCGGATTATTTTCGTTTCAACTTCTTGTTGCAGCATACTCGTAAAATCAATTATGAAATTCTTTCCTCCTCTTTTAAACTGAAAGCTATTTCTACCTAGAAGAAAATATGAGTTGTCCCTCTATACAATGCAAAGGATTTTTTCCTTAACAAGACTTTAAGAGCCATTATCAGCCATGGTACTTTGTAGGCGAAGGTGAAGGCGAGGTTTCGGTTTTAAGCGTCAAGCGCTGAGATCTCAGAAGTGCAAGACCTAATCAAGTCTGCGATCCCTTGTCATGACGCTCAAGTGGTGGGGCCCTACACGGGGGGGGGGTTCTTCCATAGTAAAGGTACCTGGGGATGTGCCGCCCGCGACGGTATACTTTTTCGGACTTCTAGTCTAGCCAAGGGTGTACTTTTTGGCAATTTTAGTCGAGTTAGGTCTAGGCAAGGGTATGCTTTTTGGGAATTTTGGTCAAAGAGATGTCAAAATTCGGTAATTTTTGTAAAAAAAACCCAACTTCTTAAAAATTTTGGTCTAGAAAATGCGAAAATTTGGCAAGTTTTGCCTAGAAAATGCCAATTCAGAGCACTTCTGAAGGAAAAATTAGTCTAGCCAAGGGTATCATTTTCACAAAAATTGGTCTAGCCAACGGTTACATTTTCAAACTGTGGGCGGCACCCCCCTACCCGAAATTTAGCCGAGAACCCCCCGTGGGGCCCTACCGGGTATCAAACCCACTCCGCCTGACTGTTCTCACTGCAGAGTCAGAACATCACACAACTGCGCCATAAAACCACAGGCACACCAAAATTTCAGACCTTCCAAGATCAAATATAGCCCAAACGAAATCCGTAGATCCACGGTGCATTCCCCGAACGAAAAGTAAAACCTTTCCATCAGTCCCAGTCCAAGCAATCAATCAATCAATCAATCAACCAATCAATCAATCAATCAATCAATCATTAAGAATTCAACTACTTGCAGCGTGTGCAACCATGGTTTAGGCCAAATTTGATTTTTCACACAGTCTGACATTTCAGCGTGCACGCAAAGGAACCTGGGTAACAATGACCCTTTAAGCTGAGCTTCTGTTTCTTCATTATTATTTCCAAGCTACTAACTTCACTCTCCTTCGGAAGGGATGTTAGGGGACCGAATGCCTCTATGTGGCATGCATAATGGCCCTGGATTAGCTTTAAACTAGATATCATTTGTTTACTTTAAATAAAGTAACGAACGAACTCCATAACAAAAAGGGGTCGAGGCTAATTCGCTGCGATCCTCCAATAAATATGGAAAACGAGTGTAAAAAACCATTAATAATAACAAGTTTATGGGAGAATGAAATGTTAAACAATCTTACGTGGATCAAGATAAGCAATTTCAATTGCTGCACAGTTCACATAATATGTTTTTCGACTTGGTGATTGGTTACATCCATCATCATCATCATCATCATCATCATAACTTTGCCAGTTATTCCTATCATCCAGATAATACCAAATCCAACGTGTGAGAAAATTCGAATCTTTTTCAACGGAATTCACTGAAGATGGAGTTGAAAGCCGTCGAATTTGTACAATATTTGGTAATGCGTTGTAAATTCCTGAAAAATCGAGAAATCAGAGTTAAATTTCATTTTAATTAACTTTCCTGTTACTTCGTATGCTGCACATTCAATCTATTTTCCTCTCTCGAAAGCAAATTTGGTTTTCAAACATTCTTGAATTTTTGCCTACCCGTAGCATGGATCCAAGGTGAGAATGCCTCTTTGAAGGAAGTCGATTTAGTTAAAGGTTGGCCCTGGCACATAATAGCCAAAAATATAGTCTACTGAACTGAACGTGCGGTTAATTACGTAGCGTAGAGAAGAGAGAAACAATGGGTGTGTGGATGTTTTTAAACATTTTTTAACCTCTTTATAATGGATGCTCGATACGGTGATGTTGATCCATAATAGCCAGCGATGACTGTAACGAAACTATTCAGCCTGGGACATCTCCTTGCTGGTGTTTCGATATTCGAAACAGGAAAATCCCTCAATACGTATCCTGATAAGATAATATTGACTATATCGAATTCATCCTTCACAGCATGCAAAATGCGAACGCGCGCATTTTGTTTCTATGGTAAACTGGTCGTATGGGGAGTTCCCGAATAAAAAATGCGGAAGATAATTGTACACACAAGCTTTGCACAAGAAAATAGATATTAGGTCAGTGGATTGGTAAAGTGCGAGTTGCGAGTTACGAGTTGCGAGTTATGAGTTGCGAGTTGCTCCTGTTTTGCGAGTTGCGAGTTAGTAGTGAAAAGTGCGAGTTGGTACATTTAAAACGCGAGTTGCGAGTTCCTTAAAAAAACTTCAAATTTTCATCTTTTGCAGCTAAAAAACTGCGATTTTTTGGACAGCCTTTATAAAATCAGGGATTTACAGAAAAGTTTCTTAATGTTCATCGTATCGAATTTCAGAATTTAGCATAATTCCCAAAGGGATGAAATCATATAAGTAAATTATTTTCTTTTATATTATATGAGCTAGTTACATGCTTCATGTTAAAAACAATCTGCAACACATAACCAAGGCCAGAGCGCAATTCTTTGACTAAGTAAATGCAACAAGTCAGGCTGAAACTACTTCGGACAGGATGGCAACAATACCTCAAAATTTGGAAAGTCAAAGGGTCATACATAATTCACTGCAAGTTTTGAGCTCAACAATTAACATGGACTTGCCAAGTCGTCTTGAACGATAACGAATTCCCCTTTGAGTTCCCAGTTTACAGTATTACAGTAATGTCTTTGAACGACAGGGGGAGTAAAGGCTGCAAATTGTAGAAGTTTCTTAACCACGCTAGCGAACCTATGCTCCTACCGTGGTGGATGCGAATGCGGGAGGTGGGGCATTATGCTGCAGAGGTGGGGCATTATGCTTCAAGTGGAGGGGGCATTATGCTTCAAGTGGTGGATGCGAATGCGAGAGGTGGGGCATTATGCTTCAGAGGTGTGGCATTATGCTTCCATTCGCATCCACCATTTGAAGCATAATGCCCCACCTCTGAAGCATAATGCCCCACCTCCCGCATTCGCATCCACCACTTGAACCATAATGCCCCCGCCACTTGAAGCATAATGCCCCACCTCTGCAGCATAATGCCCCACCTCCCACATTCGCATCCACCACTTGAAGCATAAAGCCCCACCTCTGCAGCATAATGCCTCACCTCTGCAGCATAATGACCCACCTCCCGCATTCGCATCCACCACGGTAGGCGCATAGGTTCGCTGGCGTGTTAACGTTTGAAGAATAGGCCTTAGTATTTTATAAATGGCTTCTGATAAGGAAAGTTACGATGGCATAAAAATGCTTTTCATTGACGAAAACCCAAAAAAAAGTTGCAAATTGAAATGCGACTTTAGAATACCTTTTTTATTTGACGAAAAAGGCCTTTCTACAAAAGAAAACAGGCAACTCGCACTTTTGGTTTCAACTCGCACTTTTGAGTTTCCAACTCGCACCTTTCGTTCAACTCGCAACTCGCAACTCGCAACTCGCATAATAAGTGCAACTCGCAACTCGTAACTCGCACAATAAATGCAACTCGTAACTCGTAAGTCGCATAATATAAGCAACTCGCAACTCGCATTTGCAACTCGCAACTCGCACTTTACCATATCACTGCAACCGACTGTATGTCACGGCTTCCGAACGCAAGGGCAAAACATTTAGGCGTCTTTGTTAAGATCAACGTTTTTGGCTCACTTTCTCGCTCCGCTATCAACAGATCTCAATCTACTTGAAAGATCTTCAGGATTCGAGCGCACGGGTTAGCGAAAGCTGTATCCCATTCCCCGGTGTTTGTGGCACACACACGGCATAACATCGTCCAATGGTTTTTCATCCTCAAGACTTCGTGTTTCTTCGCCATTGAAAATATTGGCATTTCTAGTTTATAGCCAACTCTCATTTGGTGGCATAAAATGTTCTACCATATCTGCTTATCAATTGTCAAGTGAACTACTGCAGTGTGGTTTGATATTTTCTGCTCAGCCCAAATTTGATTTTTACAATCTGAAATTGCACGCGCTTCGCTTCCAACGGAGCCTGGGAGACAATCAGCGGAAGGTTGCCCCTGAAATCCCCTAACGTAAATTCAAGTCTTGAAGTAGTGTTGTTTCAGACTGGGAAACAAACAGTGCAGTTAAATGAAACGAACTACATGAAGCTGAAAAAAGTGACTGAGAGTGACATGAAATGGATTTTGAAAGACAAACATCAGAAATTGTCAACATAGCTGATGACTCATTTGACTGATCCAAATTTCTGCCAAATATAGCTATATCGATTTTTCTGGAAACTGTGACACTTGTTTACCATTCTGGCTCGAGAAACATTCAAGGAAAAGAATGAGTTTAGATAATAACCAGAATTTCAGTCAAATAGTTAGGCATGCAACAGCTACATGCCAGAACGCTCCTTATTAGCTGTAAGGACCATAAAGTGTTGAAATGATGTTTGCAGCGCTCCTTACAACACAACTGAACTTTGATCTAAAATCATTTGGTTCGTGAAAATCTGTCGATTCTTTCACACATTGTGACAAATTTTATGAATATCTTTCATTTCACAGAGCTGAAAGCGGCTCTAAAATCCCCGATCAAAGTTTAAGGTAAAGATCTTGCTTTATTATCTTATACACTTTCAAAAATTTTTCGGGCATTTCATTTCACTCTTATTTTCAAGTCAATTCTGATTCACCTACAGAATTTGCAAACTGATGTTTTACAAGAACTTCATCGTCCATCAAACCTCCCATAGTCTCAGTTTTCCGACATCTTCAACCTTTACTCAAACCAATTTTCAAACACAGAACTTTCAAAATGTCATTAATTTGATTCTCCTGCCTGAAATACCTTGCAACAGCACAACAACCTTGCCATTAACCAATCCGTGAAGTTTTCAGAAAAGGGAAAAATTACCGATAAAATCTATAAGATCTTCCATGATCGAAATCTTCAGTCCCGTTTGGTCATACTGAAGTCTACTCATCTTCAATACAAATTTACTGTCCGACCTCCATGTGCCCCAACAATCTTGTCTTCGATTTACAAACTTTATCAAAAGTATCCCTCCCACTTAGACAAAGTGACCGAGGTAGAGATATGGTTTTACTTATTTGAGGCCTCAAGACAAGCAGTTGTGGCGTCCAAGCAACCAGTTTAACTAAACTCTGCGAGATTGTTATGTCGACAAATGCCACAATGATTTCTAATACAATTGCTACTTGTATCAAACAAATCTTCAAAAAATTCTCAGTTTTAACCGTCTTTCCTTCGACATGTAACCAGCTGAAGATAATTGATCCTTGTGGCAGATATATCGATATCGATGCTATGATGGCAGTTTCAAACAAACAAGGATTTCACATTTCAAAATAGCATAGCCTAATGAAAGGAACAAATTGTTCTTTTTCATATTTTGGCAAAAACAGGTCTAGGAAATAGCCCAATAGGGCCATATTGCCAATTTCCTGTAGAACTCTAAAACGGAAGAGAACATTGCTTCACTGCTAGAACAAAAGCTGGTGAGAAGAACAGGTACAGAATTTCTTCATTTTGGGAGAAAGCTTTCAGGTGTTACTTCAAGGGGGCGCTTGCTACCAACATAAGATCAGGCTCTAAATGCTCCAGTGGCTTTATGCAAAATTCCAATTTTAATAGATTCGATCGTATGCTAATTCATGTGTTCATCACGATCGCATCCTTAAAATGGGTTGAGCCCATTGGTAAAACAGTGCCTCTAACTTTGCCTTTTGGGGAGTAGTAATGGAGAGTTGTTTAAAGTTTGGAGTGACGCGAAGCTAAGGGGAATTAGTGAGAATAGTAATAATAAAAATCTAAACGGTAAACGTAGCATTTTTCCATCGCTTTCCGTGTGAATGAATAGAACCCTTGGAGAACTGGGGTATCTATGTTCTCCCCAGACCCCAGTTCACCCTCTGGTGAAACCCTTGGCTTTGCAATGAGCTAGACCATCTCTATGAGCTAGACCAAGGAAACGTCGTGACAGCGGAGAAGCAAAGATTTACAGCTGCTTACTGTCGACTTTAAACTTGCCGTTGCTTTGACTCTACCCAAATAAGGTCTGCGTCCTATGAGAAACAATCCTTACTTGCGAAGGTGTGGCACTTAGTTTGGGGCAGCAGGAATAAAAGATACTGCAGGATGGGGATTCTCGTACATTTTTCTTCATTGTTTTCACAACCACACATAGACTTTGGAGTTTGCTTCGTATTTGTGAAGTTGAACCGTAGCCAGAGAGCCCAATACTTTTTCCAGTACGAACAGCCCAAAAAAGGATTTTCTGGTATCTTACCATTCCTTAAGATGCAAGAATGACTCTTTTGTATCGCAGTCCCTCGAGAGAAGTCTAAGACAAACTCGTGATGATCATCAAGAGAGACAATTGCTCCATTCTGGCACACGTCGACAAATTTTGTCTCAATTTTCAGGTTTTCTTGCAAGCTGAAATTGTGCCAGAATTTGCCATTTTGAGAGTGTTGCCATGAAAAAGGGAATTTATGATGAATCTTGGTGCAGTACATTGAATCAATGCACATATCATTCAAGGCTCTTTCGCAAATTTCTTGTTTGACGTCTAGAAACTCCCTTTGAACAGGATCAGAAAACTTTCGCACTGGTTCTGAAATCAATTGCCTGCATTTTTCAGGGTTCTCTTGATGTGAAGAAGATTTCGTTCTTTGTTTTTGTCCATTTTGCTTCAAATTCGTAATGTTTGAAAACGCTCTTTGATGCGATATTTTTAACTCAGTTGGTGAAAATTCATCCTCAATGATACATCCAAAGTTTTGATTTGTATTCTTTCTCAAGTATGGCCAAATTTGTGATTCGTGTACATCGTAACGGGCAAGCAACTTCCTTGCATGTTCGTTGCAAACATCGTGTTTTCTGATGCATTTCTGCCCGAATTTGCATGTTCCTTCTTCAGCATAAAATCGACAAACATGTAAGAAGGGACACTGCCCTTCTCGGCTGCATCCAATTGCTACATTATAATACTTACAGATCTCCAATTGTTTTGGCAGGTTGGCCTGATCTACTGTGTCTTCCAGAGCAAACTGAACATTTCTGCATAAGAATTCTTTGAGTTGTGCGTGTGTTAGGCCATCTAATAAATGTTCTCGTAGAATCTTTCGCGTATGAGCACCTTCAAAGTGATGAGGTTTTTTACATTTCGATCCAAACGTGCATTTTCCTTTGATAAAGTGTCTACAAACATGGAGTTTAGGACAGGCCTGCTCGCCACAACCTTGTTTGCTGTCAAATGTTTTGCAAAATTCAATTTTGACCACAGCCTGTAAGACGTTTGTTCCTTTGTTAAAATCTTTTGAAACCATAAAGACATCACTGTATTTTTCCATAAAACATTTGATCGCGTCTCCTCCATTCTCCAGAATATCTTTCCTTTCCTTGAGTTGCATCAGTCTTTTGATTTCAGACATATTTGACTCTTCTCCTCGTATTGCAAGGTGATGATAAATTCGTTTGACAATTTCAAGTTCTTTCTTGTATATATCTCTGTTTTGGTATACTTTGCCTTGATGCTTCGACTGATTGCAATTCATCAATGTATTAGCTGCCATTTATTTTCCGCATTTATTTTGTCTTGATGCCACCGCCCCACTCTTTACCGAATCAGGACCATCCCTTTCACATCCATCCCTTACTGTCCTTTAAACCGTTAACGGCCTATTTAAACATGAATTGTTTATAAGGAACTAGCTGTCAATCATATCTTAAGTTCCTTCAAGGAAGACAATCTGCACGAGGCTGTTCTTTATAAATATGACGTCATAGTTAAGCTGACGATTCAAGGCTTCAAGCATGCCTGGGCACAGATGCGCAGCCTCAACTCTTCCTCAGTTTGCTTTTTCTTTTGAGGAGGAGCTGAGGCTGCATAGGCTACAGGTTCTGAGAGTTCTGAAGGGTATAAAGTTCATGAAGTCAAAAAATGTTTTAAAGACCAATTATAACTAACCATAATCCTTTGCGCGGTGAATGAAAAGCAAGTAAAGAGAATGGAGAACCTTACCCTGGGTACCAGACTCTCTCAAAAAAATGATCTTATTTGAAAGAGTCTGGTACCGACAGTAAATGAACCTGGGCTTGAATCGACTTCCACTAAAGTCGATTTTGGGGTCGCAAAGGTTGACAGTTAGCAATGGATCTTTACACATCGTAGATCCGAACATGGGTAGCAGTTAAGCACCGCAGATACGCTTCAGGTTGTATGCTGCTCCGGCAGAAATTAATATCGTTCTGTGGAGTCACATGTGCTCATGCACCCATGGCTGCTTTGATAATTAAGGATCACTTTTCCACTACGTGGCTAGAGCACTGTCAGAAAAAAGTGCTGCTTAAAGTCTAAAAGACGTCTTTCTGACTTACGAATCTTCGTAGTGTAGAAATGGGTAGTTGCCATGAGCTAGGGAGCTTTGAAATCGTTATGGTCACGAATTAGAGGTCGCTATCCATGTTTCATCAGAACGAGGCAAAATTCTCAAACGATTGAAATGTGGTCGTCTCAACTTAGATGTCACGTGAGACCCACGATAACGCAAAATTGCAAAAATTGCTGAAAAGAACTGTAGTTATTTTCATTCGTGGGCAATTTCACGAGACATCTTATTTGAAACGGACGGATTTGCAATTTAACTAAATATCTTTGTTTTCTTGGACACATCTCGCTGTATGTCACCAAAGGCTAAACATGCAAGAACTTGAATGAGAAAGTCTCTCTTTGCTTTCAGCATTCAGTACCTATTTTCTCTTTAATTTCTGGCACAAATTCTTCCAGAGCGATAGCTTTTTATTTTCTTTCATAAAATCTCCGTAGATCTAATACTGGATTAGAGCCCAATCTCCAATCACACTGGAGCCCAGACTCCCACAAATCCTCTTTTAGCTCGTCTCTGGAGCAAGACGGACGCGAAGTGCCAGCTCAATTGATCAAGCTTTTATCTGTTTGAATCAGCATGAGTATTGAAAATAATCGAGATAAAGACCTGCCAAATCAGTCAACAGATGTGGTAGGCAGCAAGCCTGACGCTAATGAGCGAATATTATCAGCAGGCAGCAGGTCGAAAACGGGCCGAAAGGAAAGGCCACATGTCGACCATGAGACATCAGACGAGGAAGATTCATTTCACAGACAAATAATTGACAGTTCAATGATACAATTGTTTATCCTTTTATAGCTAGATCCCTTCCCCTTTTTAAAGGGGCAGGGTCATGTAACCGTAAACAAACCTGTTATCTCTAGCTAGAATCTATATTGTTGCCCCCACGTGACCATTGTGTTCTGCACAGATTTTGGTGGATGGGGTGAATCCACACTAAAGTTACTTCTAAAAATCCACCAATATCTCTGCAATCGTACAACATATGAGTGTTTCGTTTTGTTTCTCTACGAAGTACAAGAGTCCATCTTCAAAATAACACTTTCATTTTGAGAAAAGTAGTGGAAAATCACTGTGATATGGCTTATCAAAAATAATGCAAAATAGTCTTTTCAAAAGAAGTTTGTTTATATTACGTGACCCTGCCCCTTTAACACTAAAGAATCATTGTTACCAAGGGTGCTTTGCGGGCATACTGCAGTTTCAGACTGTCTAGACCATCAAATTTGGCCTTTGAAGAAACCATGTATCCACAATGCATTAAATGATAAGAAAGTTTCACTTTAATTCGGTCAGTTCAATTTGACTTTCAAATAGCCTGAAATTATGCCTGAATATCAGGCTTGGCACCAAAAAATCTTCCGACAGAGGGGCTTGAGATTCCGAAAACGGGGCTGAAATGGCTGAGAAATGCAGTTTTCGTACATCATTTTGCCACATTTCCACACAGTGGGGGGCTAGATGCTTCCGACAGGGGGGCTGTAGCCCACTCTAGCCCTCCCCTGGTGCCAGCACTGCTGCAAAGGACCCTGGAGAAAATGATTCTTTAGCAAATGCTATAAATTTACAAGTAGTTCATCTTGATTTCGTAGATAAAGATTCAAAAATGCAATAATATGATGATCTATCATCCTTTAGTGGCTTGATCTCTTCCCTTTTTATTTGCATCCATTGTTGCTTTTATTTCTGCTGCACTTCTCGTATCTCCAACATGCAAGGATCCATCCCGAGGGTGACTTTTAATGCGGAATCTTTTGTATTGTTCTCTAACTGCACTGATAGCTGAAGACAATTTTGCCCCACCAATCTCTGTTGCCTTTTTGTTAGCATTTTCGTGAGCTTTCAGGTTCCCTCCTATAACATTCTTTTTCCTCATTTCATTCCAGCTTTTTGCGAAAGCGCCAAATGATTCAAATGTCTTCACAGGATCCTTAGCAAAACTCTTCGCGATCGTTCCAAGACCTGAATACGAATTTACATTTTTTCATAAGTTTTCATTCTGAATTGTGTAACAAGGGTAATACATACAAGAGTAAGAATAATAAATTGCTTTAAAGAGAGTACAAAGACCTGCAGCCTTTGCAATCATTTGCTTTATGTTGGGGAGACGAGATCGCTTTGTCCGGAGGAAACTAACGTGTCTCCCCGTGCAGTGGGTTAAAGCTCATGCGCCTGTAAAAGCTTCGAAGCCAAAACGCTACTGCGCATGAGCTTTAACCCACTGCACGGGGGACACATAAGTGTCCTCGGAAATTTTGTACAGTCAGTTATTCTGGAAGCTGCGCAGAGCAAGTTATTTACTCGCGCAAAGCATGTTGGTCTTTTGTACTCCTTTTAAAATATGCACTGCTCAACAACATATGGAGTGACCTAGATAGTGTTGTCAAAGCATCGTCGTCGCTCTGCTCTTTTCGAAGAAACTATAAAGCCAAACTATGACTCATCTCATTTTTTTTTTTTTTTTTTTTTATCAGAGATTATTGTAAATAGGGTATATTATATATTTTAGTTATTATTAGATTTTGTTTTTGCATGGCTCCCTGTAAAGCAGTATTTATTATTGAGTGGATTACCATGGATAAAAAAGTTAAAATGAAAAAAATGAAATGAAATGTCTAGCACACGTTATTTGGTGCATCAACAAAATTGTATTCGTTTTAGTTTGCGTGGCTGCTGACTACTGTGGAGGAGCTGTTCCTTTTTCAATCTTGAGTCAATCCGACAAATGATTCTTAGAAACTTTTACAGAATAAAGTCGCTAGAATAGTAGCACGTATTAGCCCTTCCAACCTCTTAAAAGGTCACAATCCTGCCCATCACAAATCTCTTAAAGGGTCTGTTCATCCAGCATGCCTTGCACTTGCCGCCTCTTGGTTTGCCTTTGTTGGCGACAAAAAATGCTGGATGAAACAGACTCTTTATTCTCTTGCACCTCCATATCTCAGCAATCTTTTCGTATGATTATCTGAGCTACACCCAAGAGAATTAAGAAACTCCAGAAAGACCCTGCAATGCCCATTTCGAGAACCGGAAATGGCCAAAAATCCTTTTCACATGCCTTGATCTGGACAGAAAAGAGAATTCGTTCAATCAATGCCTTTAAATCCAAATTCATGATAAAATAAACTGTACAATTTCGCGTTGCTGTATAGAAATCTGTAAATTCATGTACGAATCTTTTGTTTAGTTCCCTAGCTTTTTATTGTAAATTTTTATCAATACTGTTAATTTCTGTAAGTCATTTTTTTGTAAGGCCAATTGTAAAACAGTATGTATAGTGAATTAGTCCAGTAAACGAAAGGCAAATTTTAGTCGAACCTAGAACAAATTGCAACAGAATTTTTTTTCATGGCAAACCATTCTACATCTGCTACTAAATAGCATATCAAAAGTTTAAGAAAATCCAAGCATCGGAAGACCATGAAATTAGATGTATTTTATCGAGTAATCCACGTCGTTCCATCTTTTACGATATAGTCTTGAAGAGGAACCAAAAAGCTTGTCGATTTCACAAAATTTGTATTTAAAGTGCCCAACGTATAAAATGCGGACCATTGGAAAGTTGGACCTTTAGTGTTGTTCTTTTGGAAAGATTCCGAAAAAATTGCATTTCGAACGAACATAATGCAGAGATCTCAATTGTTTGGCTTGCTCTAGACGTTTTGGATATCAAATAGCACTACTGAAACTATCAATTCTCTCAAATATAATTTTTGTTATAATTCTTCGTTTCAATCTCGATCTACTGAAGAAGCCACACCAACAAATTATTCAAGGGGAAAATGCTGCTGCAAAGGCTTGGATTGATGTAATGGGGATTTCGGTAGAAAGTAGGTACCCCGAAGGCGCACGAAAGTGTCGGACTCCTGATTGAGAAACTTCATTAGTTTTCTACTAAAGAAATGTCTTGATTTGCATTTTTGCTCCACATTTAGGAAACTGCCTACCAGCCCCTGTAAATTTCTTCCGAGAGCGTAGCCTACGAGGAGACCCATTATTCAAAAGAAGAGAGGGTCCAAAACAAAGAGCAAAAGATTGCTATTACGGTTTCCAGATTTCTGGAACTTAATTTATGTGACCTGAGCTGAGACATATTTCCCACATTATTTGAATAGGGGATTAAAATGATTTACACTAATTATTCGGGCGACCGTAGCAAGTTAGTGCTCCTTGTTTCATAGACTCTTTCTTCTTTTGATTAAAGGGATTTGTTCATGGGCCATTGAAAGCATGTTTCCTCCCGATTTAAAGCCAAAACCATTTGCTCGTGTAATTCGCACCATTAACATACCCCAATGGCAAAGGCTAACCCTAAAAGAATAATATCTTTAACTTATGAAAGCTAACGAGCCAATTTTTTCTGAATTTTGAAGAACAGTATGTCCAATCATCGCATGTTCCAGTAGTCCGCACTTTATATGATACCGGATTTCAATACCGTTTTATGAAATTGACAAGTTTTGTTTCCGCTTCGCAACTGTCGTGTATAACATGGAACAGAGAGTATTATTCTTTAAAAATATGTCGAATTTGGTGGTCTTCCGACGCTCTGATTTTCGTAGACTTTTAGTATGTTAACTATAACTGTTTAAGCTATTAGATCCCGCAAAAATCATTTCTGTTGCAATTTGTTCTAGGTCAAACCCAAGATTTACTGGACTAAATTTGTACCCTGGATAAATGATTTTGAAAAGTACAATTTTTAAATAAAAATGGCTACTGATTTATGGCAAAGGAACAGCAAAACCAAGATAAACAAAACATATGGCTTTTTGAAAAGCAGCACTTCCTTTTTGTTTTCGGGCAACATCATCACGAAAATTTTGAAAGAAAAATGTCTAGCGCTGTATCCAGCTTTTTCCAACACTTGCACAGTGATTAACAGCATTGCTTATTTTGTAAGGGAATACTGTTAATCCTTCTAAAAACGTGGGGAAATTTAAATACAACACTAAAGCCCGTTTTTTCGATACTTACTTGATTTGACACAGTTTTTCCTCTTTCATAAAACAGTAACCACTTGTCAGATTGGCTCAAACGAGATCTCAAACTCCAACTTGAAGTCTTTCCTGTGTAACTGTATAGAAAACGGGACAATTGAGGTGACAGCTCCTCCACAGTAGCCAAACATATCGGGCATAATATTCTAATTTTTCCATATTTTTTCAGTCAAGATGGAACAAGAGATATTATTATCTTAAGATTTGCGACCTTGATGTCTGCTTATATTTGAAGTTTGAACGTAAATGCTTTGGGCATGAAATCCCTTATCTGGGTGTCCTATCATCATTCACAGTCCGCCTTTTAAGCTGCGTCAGTTGATTTCAATACCAATTCAACTGACATTGTCGAACAATAGTCCAGCACTTTGACCAACAATCAAACTGGAATGTTGTTTTGCAGCAGTTCTGCTTTGACTCGCGTAGTTGCAGTGCAGGGCCTAACAGATCGATTTTCTTCGATTTTCTGGAGAAGAGTGACCCGGCCATGATCTTGCATTTCCTTGCGGTAGGAGCGTACGAAGGTGAGTGTACTTGTAGGCCAAAATAAAATTTCAACTTTTGCACGGTTAGAAATCAACATTTTCCTTCACCAGTTCTTTAAACGGACACAGCAACTTTGTAGAGATGCTGCTGCCGTCCTTCCAAAACGTATCAAATTTAACAGTTGATATTTCAGCATTAACTGTCACTCAAATTCGTTCGCTTCTACTTCGCTTGGCTTTCTGCCCTTGGGTGCTTCCACAACGATAGTAAGTCCTTTCGAGTTCGATGATCCTGGAAAGCTTTAAGTTTGCTTCATCAACCGAACTGCAAGCAAACTTCTTACAAAACAAAGAAAATGTTTATTCTGAACGTTGGAGAAGTGCGGACGCAAATGAGACCGTGCCTTTTGCGTCGGCTGTGTCTGTTTTGCGTCCTTTGAACGTAAGCTAGCACTTTGTAGTTTACCCATTGTTTATCTATTGTTAAGCATTACCAATGTTCAGCCATCCGCGCTATAGGCCGAGTTTGCTTTCAGGGCATTTTAAAGATTTGCATGCTGCTCCGCAGCGCAAATCAACAAATAAACCATCAACATACCAGTTCTATGTCCAGTCTCATCTTGTCCTCGTATGGTTCCAAATGGACCTTCCTTGATCTTGACCACTGTTCTCTTTGGCGTTTTAACAGGTCTTGACCAAGTAAAGCTGTGCACAAACATACGATAAAAAACCATATTAGTTGACAGATAAACGACAAAAATCTTTAAAAAATAAGACTAGATTTACAACTTTCACTTTAAAATATGAAACATTAACATACTGAAAACCGGGACTGAATATTACAAATTCTCCCATGATGGTTTCAAGAGAGAGAGAGAGTTAGAGTATCAACATCCTCATCTTCAGGGTTGCGGGAAGCATCTTAAATTGGGGGCACGAAATTTTTAGGGCACTTTTCATCAGTAAAGGGGAACTTCCTGAAAAAGGGTTTCGTTATCACTGCAAAGCCTTGGGGGCAAGTGCCCATAGTGCCCCCAGGTCCTACGTCTCTGTGTACGAGGTAGAGGAGGGGTGTGTAAGACATAGTTACTTTTCTTAAAGGACAAGTCCGGGGTTGGTATGATTGTTGATTATTCAAGAGATTACACTGTTGTGAATGGTGTGAAGTACTTTTTTTCAATTGTTTTCTCCTTTAATCTGCGAAACTAGAGTACCATCGCCCTGAATCGACACCCTAGCGCGTTCTCCGAGATTTAGGCTTGTTTACAAAGTTTTAAAAATGGAACGGTCTGGGACTAGTAAATGAAAATGAAGCGCGAAAATAGTTTCTTGACGCCATATTCTTGCTCTTTGACTGTTCTTGCTTGTTTCCTTGGCTTTGTTTACATGCTATGAAGAAGTTGTCAACGTACCTGAAAAGTGACGGTAAGCGTTCGTCCATTTCTCCATTCATTTTTCGAAGCCGTGTTTTTGTTTTGATTCATTTTCATTGATAAAATACTGGCAAAGGTCAAATAACTTGTTTCAATAGTTTCTTCTGCCCCTTTTAATGAAATATTTGAAAAGTCCTTCAAGTTGTCGATTTCCATGTTTGTTCAGGGGGTTTCTTTTCCAAAGCGAGTGGATTGGCTAAAAATCGCCCTGAACCGGCATAGTATGTGAAAATGGTCTGGTGTAGTGCACAGTGACGTCCCCCCTTTCCGCTGCACGACTTTAAGAATAAAAACAGGCAGTAAATGACATTTTGATTCTAGGAACACATTTCTGACTTGGTGACATTTTTCGTGTAGTTGGAAGAGGAGCATTTTTGAGATAACATAATGACGCTAGTATGTATGAGAGACTAAAACTGGGGAGGGACGAAAAGCTTTAGTTTTCCATCCGATCAAAATGCAATGAATATTAATTACATAGGGGATGTGACCTTAGAAAATAGCTGTTTTGACAATACAGTACAATTACAATTTTCTTTCGAGATAGCTGATAGCGGTAAATGAGGGGTGCCGGTTCAGGGCGATATAATTCAATTAGGCCGATTTTTACCATTGGTCCTTTTAGTTCTGGCTGTACTTCAAAAAGTGGGAAGATTAAGTTGATGAGTAGACACCAAGAACTGAAGAATCTTCTGATGGCAAATTATTGTTTTAAGTCCCTATCATAACGCTCATAATAGGTGATTTATCTGAAAGGGGCCGATTCAGGGCGATGGTACTCTACATATTTCAATCTGCTAAGAAGTGCGAAATGACGTCATCGTCACTTCACGTTGACCTGAACGAGGCTGCCAAATGTGTTGATATTATACCACCCACATTGCTAGCCTCTTTATCGTGCATTCACACACTCGTACAAAATACAAAATGGCAACTATATTTGGCCTAACTTACGAAGGTTAATCGTCCAATCTATGAAAGTTCAAGAGATGAAAACTTGGAAAGAACTGACGACTGGTGTTCAGCAATTGGTAAGGTTGGTTTTTAACACTGATTTTATCAACCCCGGACTTGTCCATTAAGGTACACACGGGCAGAGAGTGTTACGTCTAAAATATTTGTTGCAAAGTTTACAATGATTGTTGTCTCTATTCTTACCGTCTTCTGCTAGTAGTTACTGGGGTTGTTCTCCTGCTAGCGCTTACAGTACGCCTTCTGCTTGACCATGTAGTACGTCTTCTGGTGCGTACAGTACGTCTTCTGCTTGACCATGCAGTACGTCTTCTGCTACTGCTCACAGTCCTTCTTCGGCTGCCCCAATTTCGACTGCTACTTGATGTTCTTCGTCTGCTTCCCCAACTACTACGGCTACGACTGGTACTGCGGCTTGACTGTTATGAAGGTAAAATAAATCACGAATCAGTCTTAGCGTAGAATTATCAAATCAAACTTTTTGCTCATTTTGATGTTACAATACCACGATTAGTATTACGGCACGGCTTCTGTTTGAATTTTTTCAAACAGTCAGCCATGGTTGCTCAACGCCCTTTGCAGGCACGCTGAAATTTCAGTTTGTTCTGATCATATTAACAAACTTTCATCAATACTGGCCTAGATTCTTAGTTTCTTCTAAAAAGTATGAATTGAATTGAATTTGGTATCGAGGGTACGTATCTTCGATGACCAAAGGCAAAATGACCTTAATTAATGTCCTAAATAAATGATCTGGACTCTTAGTTATATCTTAAATATGAGGTCCAGTTTTTTAATTTCTGAAGAGCCGTTGTCACTGTAGCATGCCTGCAAAAGATCATGGGTGTTAAACGGCTCTTGGGAAGTTAAGATAATGGAACTCATATATAAGATATAACTAATTTATTTAGGGCATTTTGATGAAGGTCATTTGGTTATAGAAAATACCTACCCTCTATAACATAAACATCAATTAAATTTTGCAAGCAAAGGATTTTTTATCATAATGAAAAGCAACAAGTTATGCAATATTAGATAAAAATGCATAAAAAACTTGACAAGATACAACTACCTCTAAAACTGAAAGACTTACCGATCTACTTCTGCTTCTTCCCCATGCATCACAAATGCAAATCAGAGCCAAACATAAGAAAAGAAACACAAACAAATTCCTCATTTGGATTCACGTTATGAAGTTCTGCTGACTTCTCGCTCTGATTCTTTCTCAAGGGGTCGTCGGAGAATATGACTGTCAGGAGATCTTCAGGTTGCAGTGTGACAATGCACCTTGATTTTTGTGGCCTTTTATGTTACACTGCTATGTTCCGGTTTTGAAGATTTGACGTCACAAAAAAGAATTAAGGTAATACTAGCAAATGCGATAATGTACACACCTGGACCATAAAATGTATTTTTACGCTGAAAGGCTCTGAAACGAAAAACCTTCCGCAATCACTCGTACTAGATTTCACAAAATAAACTATTTCAATGGATATATCATATTTTCATGGGATATATACTTCCTCAAGAAAGCTTCCGGCAACGTAGCTATTTCTGGACTGAGTTCAGGCCCTCTACCGTCCTGTCTGCACGTATTCTTTCTATATATCAAACTAAAAAGTTGCACCATACCCAAATTCTGATCTCCCGGGTAATATAGCATAGGAAACAAGAGAAATTAATGTAAAAATATGCTAAGGACTTCCGTGTGAAAATAGCTAGTTTCTTAAGATATGTTTTCCCAGTGCTAGAGTTTCTTAACCTAAAGGCCAATTTCCAGTTGGAGGAATTTTCCGAGCTGGTGGAATTCTAGACAATAAAAAGTTGCTCAGCCATGACTATTCAATTTCAGAGCGACATTTTCTCCCACAAACAATAGACTTTTCGCCCTGCGGTTTCTTGTACGAAATGTACGTGCAGAGCCTGATATCATGATAACAACTTCCTATTTTGATCTTTGCAAAAATAGTTATCCATTGGGCGTGAGTTGCAGCTGCCACAATTTCATACTCTGTATTTCTCATTTTACGATTTAATTGAAACTTATTTGCACGATTTTTTTATAGGAAGCTGCTTACAAAAACTTGAAATCTTATATCACTAAAAATTAAGAAACTCCAGTTCTGGAGAAAAATGATTCATAGCAACAATTCATTTCAGTCAAGGAAATCTAATATCCTCTGATTTTGACTTTGAGTAACGTCTTAAACACTGGAAAGGCTTCACAAAACTTTGTTTTGAAATTTTTACGAGGAAAAACGTACAAGCATGAAGATCGTTATAGAACTCGAAATAAAGTTTGTAAGAATCTATCATGATGTGATAGTTTTCGGAAATTTTCAGTATTGACACAAATTCTTAGTTCAGGCAACGTTATACGGGGCAAAAGAGCAAAATTTGTTTTAAATCTACGCGAAAACATAAAAGGACATGGAAAGTCAAAAGGTGGATCTACATAAAATTACGTCTGGCAAAGATTACCACAAAGATACAACGAGTGAAAGTATCAAGAGTATTCAATAACCAAAACAAGAAATCAATCTGGGTGAAAGGTGAAACTTAGGCCCCGTCCACACGTATCCGGATATTTTTGAAAACGCATCTTTTTTTATCCGTTTTCAAAAAGATTCGCGTCCACACGAGGAGCGTTTTCGAAAATATCCCCGTCCACACGAAGACGCTGCTACATTCAAACTTCGCTGTTCGAACTTCGACAAAAGAAAACAGACAATCAAAATGCCCTTTTGTTGTCCCCAAAGATCCGTGCGCATGCTCTGATGCGTCGTAAATCGATGCCTTGACGTCAGCGTTTTCGAAAAGCTCCGTTTTCACCCGTCCACGCGACAACATGAAAACGGCGTTTTCGAAAAGATCCACTCTGGAGAGCGTTTTCGAAAAGCTTCGTTTTCGGTGACTGAAAACGCCGTCTCCGTGTGGACGGGAACCCAAAACGGATAAAAAAAGATGCGTTTTCAAAAATATCCGGATACGTGTGGACGGGGCCTTACTTTACAAGCGTATGACGAGTAAACCTCAGGTGAATTTCAATCAACAATTACTTTGTCCTTTGAGGGCATGCTATGAATTCAGATTGGCTGCAAAGCGTAAACTACAAATTGAGGTTCCAGTAGTAAACTAACAGGCAAGTCAGCTGAAGCCAAACTCTTCTATCAATTTCAGTACTGCATTGTGCCAACTAAGGCCATATTTGATTTTCAGATAATCTGATAATTGAAGCATGGCTGCGAAGGAGCCTGGGTAACAATGGCTCATTCAGAAACGATAACGACACAGACAAGCGAATTTCAACGCCTTGGTTGTTTCTTCAAAAAAAACCACCAACAAATTTATTAAGATACATTCCTTACAAGCAAATACAATAATAATAAGGACATGTAACATGTTTCAATCAACTCGTCTAACATTCAAAAAATTTACCTTTCATTTGACAGAGTTCATATGAAAAATCATCTCTTTTTTGATGATTTGGTTTGAAATTCCTCCAATGATGAGTCATCTATTGTGGCTCTCCGCTCTGATTTACTTTCTCCTTTTCGTTTTCTCTTTTTCCTCTTAGCAGACTCGTATTCATAGAACATTTCCATCTTGCCTCGTTCAGATCCAAGTTCTTTCCTAGGGTGTTGGCAAAAGTTCATAAAATATCTGAGTCAAAATTTTAATAGTAACGCAGACATAGATAGCATAGGTTCCAAATCTTTAAAAAGATTTGTGTAAATCCTATGACATATTGCAAAAACTTTGCAAGAAATGAAGGCAAAGAAACAAGACTTTGAATCAGATCAGCACACTAAGGCCTTTCGAACTTATGTTCTCTTCAGAGTGTGACTAACATTGAAAGTGAAATTTATCGTAACGATTTATATACAAACTGTAAACTATTGTTACAGCCTACTAAACAGCTAAAATATATCTTCTTTATCATTCGCCGAACAGGAAACATAAAAGACAGTTTGGATACAAATCGTTGCGAAAGATTTCATTTTCAAATGTTATTCACACTCTGAGGAGAACACAAGTTCGAAAGGCCTTAGTGTGCTGATTGAAAGTCTTGTTTCTTTGCCTCCATTTCTTACAAATTTTTAGTATTTTACGCACCTGACATATTGCAAATGAACTGAATGGTTTCAAAGATACTTTACCTATTTCGCCATATATCTACCGTTGGACTTTTCAGAAATCTTACATATTTTCAGATCCTCTTTCTTTAAGAATTCAAGAGAAATTTTGAAAAACTTTAAAGCCATCGTAATTTTTAGACTTTAACAAAACATAATGTATGTATTTCTACGATATGATATCAAGCAAAAGTCTGGTACTGTTGTGGTTTATGAAGGTAAATGTTTAAGAAGTGAATATGACTAGGAAGGCTTAAAAAGATTCCGTTTAGAAATGTTCCTGCAGGCACAGATAGTGAAAATGAAGATTTTTATGGAACTTTAAAGCCCGCCGCACACGGAGAGGCAAATGCTCAGCAAAGTGGCATGAATGTCATTTTGCTCAGCAAAATTCTCGCCGTGTGCGGATGGTTTTTGCTGAGGAAACTCATTTGTGCAGCTAAGGAAAATATCTATCGTGCTTGATAATTTCTGCCATTCGTGCCAAAGTTCTCACCGTCTGCGGTATCACTGAGAATTTTGCTCACTGCCTTGGGTGATCATGTATTCATGTTGCCATGGCATCGACCGAAGGTCACAGGATTAGATCTTCCTGTGACCTTTGGTCGATGCCATGGCAACATGAACACGTGATCACCCAAGGCAGTGAGCAAAATTCTCAGTGATACCGCAGACGGTGAGAACTTTGGCACGAATGGCAGAAATTATCAAGCACGATAGATATTTTCCTTAGCTGCACAAATGAGTTTCCTCAGCAAAAACCATCCGCACACGGCGAGAATTTTGCTGAGCAAAATGACATTCATGCCACTTTGCTGAGCATTTTCCTCTCCGTGTGCGGCGGGCTTAAGACACTGGTTAGTAACGTTGAGTGCTTTGAGTATTCTAAATCGGCCAGGTCTATAACGCGGACCTCGCGGACCACGAGGACCTCGCGGACCTTCTCGACAAACATGACTTTCAGGTCCGCGAAATGTGGTCCGCGTTTTAGAATTTTCCTATAGAGCTAAATTCTAAAACGCGGACCTTAATTTCGCGGACTTCTTCCAACGTCCGCGAGATTTTGTCCGCGTTATAGAATTTCGCTACAGGGTGAAATTCTAAAACGCGGACCTTCATCTCGTGGACTTTCTTGTAGGTCCGCGATATTTGGTCCTCGTTTTAGAATTTTGCTATAGGGCGAAATGCTAAAGCACGGACCTAATTTCGCGGACTTTGTAGTACATTTTGAAACTTAGCATTTCGAAATAAAATCTCATTTAAAATCGAACCATTAGAAGTATATATATAATTCATTTAAACAACGATATCCCTTCAGTAAAATACAACTTACAAAATCTAAAACTAAGAATATGAAATAGTTAATTGATTAATCTGATCTTCCAGGGAGTCGTTCTTGAGGGTGCTTGAGTTAATTATCAAGGCTCATCAAATGCCTTTTTAGATGTGTTTTAAACAGGCGCAGTGATGGCAGTTCTCTGATGTTAACTGGAATATCATTCCAAGCCTTAATGCCCCCAGGGGGGCACTCAGCACATACACATACGGGGAGGTAAGTCTGATATTTTTGGGTCAGAATATTGTGAAAAGTGATATTTTTGGGTCCAAAGAAAACTAAAACTATGTTCATGATATTTTTTTATACCAAACATCGTTGAACTGATATTTCTGGGTTCATTAGAGGTAATGCTCTTTTCTATTTGCATTGTTTCGGGACATTTTATGTTCATTCACTGGTTTCTAAGTATAAAATGAGGTGATATTTTTGGGTTGCAGTGAAGCTGAAATGATATTTTTGGGTTGCCTGAAAATTTCTTGGACTGACCCCCCCGTATGCGTATCTGCTGAGTGCCCCCCCTGGGTTAATGCCCGAGTAATGAAATCCTTTTTTGGTTAATTCAAGGTTTAGCTTGGGAATATCGAGATCTCTATAAATCCTCGTAATATGATGTGATATAGAGCATCTCTGTTGGAACATATTCCACAGGCTTTCAGGGCATTGTTTGTTTACAATCTTATATACCATAACACAGCGATCAAAGCGAATAAGATTCACAACGCTTAGCCATTTTTTAGGCCACGTATCCTTAAATCTTGCGCGCTCTATAATTGATAGGGCTCTGTTTTGGAGACGTTGAAGTGCTTGTAGTTCAGATGAAGAGATGCTACCCCATACAACGTTTCCGTAGCGTATATGACTCTCAAAGAGAGCGTGATGCACATCACATAACTTTGATTGGGGAAGAACGTCTTTAAGTTTTTTTAAAGATGATAAACCACCTGCTAACTTTCCTGTCAGTGATTTATATTGATCCTTCCATTTCAGCCCTTCATCGATAATGACACCTAAAGACTTGGTTTTCTCCACACGTTTAATTTCGGAATCGTTGAGTTCGAGTGGAGGGAGGTCATCAATTTCAGTTATTCTTCGTTGATGACCAATAACCATAAATTCAGTTTTTTTCGGGTTTGCACTTAGTTTATTTACCCTCAACCAGTCACTGATATTTAACAGCTCTTTCTTTGTCATAACAAGAAATAGAATCCGGGGAAACATTAACGTAGAGAAAACTTACGTAAATATCTCGTTCCATGAAGTTTATACTGCTGTTTTAGCAATTTTTAGCAACTTCCTGCAAAACGTCAACTGTCCTTGTTTTGTCTCGTCTCGTCCCCTTTACAAAGTCATTGCACGACAACTTGTCAGTCCGCACTATGCAATGAGACGAATTCTCCGTGTCAAATTGATGTCATTATACCTGAACTTGAAATCACGAAATTATTGTCACGTCATCTTACGTCGTCCTGTTCGGATCAAGAGACAGCAGCAATTGCTCTGTGTAATGCTTCCGACACAGGAAATCCTTTTCGTAAAGGACTCTGATATGAAAGCAATGATTTCCCCAGTATCGGTAGGAACCGGGAGTTCACTGGGGGCACGTGCTCCCCAAGATTTTGCAACAAACAAAGACGTATCATGTATTTTATATGTTCATATATTTTCATATTTGATTTGTTTAGGGAGGGTTGCCCTTCAACCGAAGTTGTTTTTCAAGGGGCCCTTTCAAGTGCCCTTTTTATTTTCAATAGAATTCCTTGTCAGACTTTTTCGCACACTTTAATGGCATGATCTCTGATTGTAGATTGTTAGTCTAAATTCACAAACAGAAGCCAGACTAGTCATAAAGAAAAACAAAAGGTTGTCCATACATACATACATACATGATTTAATTTACCCAGGTCAAAATTTGGCAGCAAAAAGCTGATGTGGACCTGCTTAACTTAAAATTGAAAAAAAAGTAACAGGTTATTAGCTCCCGGAAAAGTATAACTCGAGAGACTATCTACTTTACTAAAAGAAATTAATGACTTTATTTCCAATTTTCTGCTTCATGATATTTCTCGGAAGGTACTTGAATAATGCCTAAACACCGGAAAGGCTTCAAAACTTTGTTTTGAAGTGTTGAGGACGGCATGGGTAGGGAAAAAGAAGGTAGGAATGGAACGTGCAAGAAACTGCAAGAAACTCAGAATGCCGACAGTCTGATACATCCAAGAACTTTTCAGTCCCAGCTCAGCTTTTACGTGAGTGGGAAAGCCTACATTCGGTTCCAGACCCATCAAAGTAAACGACATTCCCTTCGATTATTTCGGGTCTTGTACCCCTATCGAAACCCAATGGGCCCATAAAATTGGACGGGCGTTGATCGACTAAGGATGACAGATTTTGTAGAAATCGTAGTAGAAACCGTCTAAAACATGCAGCAGAAAAGCTCTGAACGAGTCCGCGAAATTAGGTCCGTGCTTTAGAATTTCGCCCTATAGCAAAATTCTAAAACGAGGACCAAATATCGCGGACCTACAAGAAAGTCCACGAGATGAAGGTCCGCGTTTTAGAATTTCACCTTATAGCGAAATTCTATAACGCGGGCAAAATCTCGTGGACATTGGAAGAAGTCCGCGAAATTGAGGTCCGCGTAGCTCTGTAGGAAAATTCTAAAACGCGGACCACATTTCGCGGACCTGAAAGTCATGTTTGTCGAGAAGGTCCGCGGGGTCCGCGTGGTCCGCGAGGTCCGCGTTATAGACCTGGCCATTCTAAATCTGCTAATTTAAGAAACTTTCAGTGAGGGCTAAAATTCCTAGTTTCTTAAAAAAAATGGAACGTCTGAAAATTTCTGCGTTCAATGTACTATAACATAATGTTTTGATTAGAAGAGGAAGGGGTGTCAAGCAAGGGCAAATTTTGTAAAAACAATAGATTCAAATTCCTGAAGCGATGTCTCTTGCTGAACAGTAAACTTGAAAACTCAGATGAGTGCACTTGATCATCTATGGCTTGATCAAATCAAATAAAACAGAGAATATAAATAAACATTATGGCTAGCTGAGTTGAAGGCTTGCAATCTATTCGTGAGGCTGTCAAATACTTTTGTCTTGAACAGAATTGTATCATTCATATCATTATCCTGTACTTCTGTCGTTAATGCTAGCCAGCAATTTTATCGTCTCCTATCAGAACATTGGATAAGAAATTTATACTTACTTGAGTTTTCTGATCTTGTTACACATGGCACCACAAACCATAATTGGAATGATGACAAATACAAATCCAAATAGAACAACAATTAGCACAACTCCAGCTTTCGTTTTCAAATATGGAACTTTTGTCAACACAGTATCAATGTGATCTTGTATATTGAATGTCTCTGAAAGTAGAATTAACACTTACGATATTACATGAATAGACTCTTCGTGCAAACATACAGTGAAGGCATTGCACACATAAGCGTGACCAGAAAAATCCTCAAGAACGTTCACGAATCTTTCACATTATGTTAAAAATTCTCCGTAAGAAAATCAAAATAATCTTATGAAGTGTAAATAATTCTTAATGGAGGCAGCCGCCCCTCCCTTACCGATGAAAACTCAGCTTGGCGCTCCCTTCTTGGCGAGCACCCTTTTTTAACGTTTTCGATCAGAATGGCAAACAAACACACAAGACGTTATTTTGAAGGAAACTAATGAATTTTCTCAATCAGGAGTCTAACAATTTTCCCGCACCTTACGCGCCCTTACTTTATTCTATACTTTGGGCGCCCTCTCTGCAGCCTGCTCCTCCGTCAACTTGGGACCGGATCCACACCTGTCCTTGTTCGTTCTTCCTCTTCGATTCTTCCTGAGACTACATTCTCGTCCTGATATTTCTATTTCAACATTAACTATGATTAATGTAGGGTACCTACTATCAAGTTCAACTTTGATGGTTTTGCTATTGACACATCCTGCGTTGTTGATCTTCACTTTGTAAATTCCTGCAAGTCCTTTTTTAAAATTCTTGACCTTCAAAATAGGGCCGATTTGATCTAAACCAGGTCCACCTTTTATGAATTCGAAATGGCGAGATTTGGATGATCTTGGGATTTGTTTTCCTTTGATATACCATCGCACTTCAGGGTTCCCTCTGTATCGTACCTCAAGAGTTGTTTCCTTTCCTGCAGCAACTTTTACTGTTCTACCATTTAATGGTTTTATCACATCCAGGGTTGTGTCTGCGAAAGAAAATGTTTTTTAATGTTACAGCTATCATAACAAAGGCTTATTACAAACTTAAGTAGAGAGAAAATGCACGCAAAAATCAGGGATGACCAAAATCACAAGAACCAAAAATTTCCAACCCGAGAACTCTCTCTTACCTTGCATCCAGTCAACAAAAACAAAACATTAAGAGAAATAACAATGGATATTCATCAATGTCAATCTCATTGGTTTAATGGTATAAATGTCATACCCGTTCCAGGTGCACAATATCCAGAAACCTTGAATAACAAAGACAGCAAAACAATCATGATGGCTATGACAATCTTCAATGATTTCTTCATTTTGAAAGTCTGTAATTATGGATTCCTCGATTCCTCTCTTCGCCAATTTAAAACGCGCTGGTCAAAAAACAATAAATTGACTTTGCTTCTTTCTGCTTTCTCAAAAATAGCTCACATTTTACAAATTTGTGTATCTCATTTCATGACGTTATATTGAAGAAGATTCTTAGTACGTTTAAAAAACAATGTTGCGTGTGTTGTACATCGAAATTTCATTCTGCATTACAGGCTTGACAGCCGATTAAGATTAAAGCTCCAAACGTTGTCATGATTCTTGGTCTTCATACATAGCCGTATTTTAATCAATTTATTCTTGTGAAATAATTTGCTGATTTGCTTCTTTTGACGTCAAATGAGAAACTTTATCAACGAAATGTCAGGTTTTCAAACAGGGACTCCGTGGCATAATACGCCTCGTTTTCAGTGGCATAATATTGATTCTCCGAGGATGACCATGGAGATTTTTCTAAAAGAAATCGTACATGGATATATAGTAGCTCTTCGAAGTTTCATTTGAGAGTCCTACACAAGTTCCAAACTGTTAAGAATGATATTAGTGCAGTTCAAGTTCATTTTTGCCAAGGAGCGACTACTTGAAAATTCAATTCACAATAGAACTCCTTCTATGAAAATTTAAAAAGTTGAAATATACATACTTTCGTGAATCTTTTATTTCAACTCTATGTTATATGGCCACAGGGAAGAGAGAGCGTTTTACTCCTTACGATTTTCCAAACAGGGGAAACGTTTGTATCACAGCTGTAAAGAAACTTTTCAATGAGAGAAGGGGCAAAGGGATTTTCAAAACAAATCACTGAAATGCTTTCAATATAGGATGACCATCCAGTAAAAATTGTCCTTTCTTACTTCTGTAAAATGGAATTATTAATAAAGATAACATCTAGTTCTACTTTAAATATTCAAAAAATTAAAACTAGACTATTTAAGACTGAATAAATATGTAATTGGTCAGCAATAATAATAATATTAACTATTAAATATCATATGCTTAATATCTTACAGTAACTAACTTTACTTTAAAGGTATAATGAACATTCATTATTTTGACCTAACAATGGTAAATTGCTATTCGTCATGCGTTTGAACTTTACTCTTATCAGAAAGATGGTAACGTGTTCCCGTCTGATCTGATAAAACTTTAGCTAAATAATAAATGTAACATGCCGATAGAAATATTATATAAAAATGTCGAGGTAACACGTTATATAGAGATGGAAGAACTTAGTTATCGCTTTCCTTCTTTAGACGAGCTTTAGAGAGAATTCTAGAAGTTGTCTCGGATGTCTGAAATAATAAAATGGTCTGTACATAAATGAACGATCACGTACATAAGCTAAATAAGCTAAATATTTCGCTGCAACTTGGAAGTAACTGACATAACTCTTAAAAGAGTTCTTTTCTCAGCACTTTTCAAGTATTAAGATGATGGCTCTATAAGTCACAGCAGAGAGCAGTATCCGGTCGAAATAACGAATGTTCACAAAATTTTAGCAAATGTTAACACAATCTAACTAAATTTAACTAACAGTAAATGATTAAAACCTAAATATTAAACATAGGACTGTATGTTAATAATGATGTAACTAAATAAAAGAAAGCAATTGACGTATGTAATATTACCATTTTACCTAAAAACTCTCTGAAAGAATAATTTCAAGTCTGTTTTGTGTTGGATGGGGTGACTGCTGATGGGGGTAAGAGAACTGGAACATAATGAGTGCCAGATGCGTGTAACACATAAGCAGGAAGCAACATTGGGTAACTAAACTGTCCGTTTGATGCTGGGATTGTGCCATGTCTTAAAAATACATCGTTGTCAAAAATTGAATGTGTACTTGCATCTTGTTTTTCGATTTTAATGTCATGCTTTTGTGGAGTTTGATTTGAAATTCCATCTTCTGATATCGGGCAATGTTCTTCTTCTGTTTTGATCTGTATTGGCTGGTTTGAAGTTGTTTCAGTTGACTCTGAATTTCCCAGAATCTAGAAACATAATGTTGTTAATGTGAGGAATCGAAACCAACTTTAAATGTTCGAAAAATTTGTAATGGGGAGAAAAGATCACGCATTGGAATGAATCAAAGATTGATTGATTGATCGACTGATTGATTGATTGATAGCTAACAGTCTGAAGTATTGCTTGTGATTTTCCTTCTATTTTTGAGCACTGTAAAATGTAGCTAACAAATACATAACAAATACATATAAACTCAAAAAATACAACTTTGTGTGAATATTTTAACCTGCATCTTCATCAGCAATGATTCTCAAATTCTACAGCGCGAACATACAAATATGAAAAATAAATATGGAAATTGAAGCGCTTGCAAATATTTTGCTAGAATGACCCTCATCCTCTTTATATAAATGGGGTTTGAGACATTTGGGATACAATTCATTTGCAGGGTTGTTACTGATGTTGAGATGAATTGAAAATTCGACAAATTATTACGGTGTGGCCAATTGCAATGTTGAAGTTGTAAGACGTTGCTTACAAATGCTGAAAAATTGATTCAATCTCCCGTTTTCACTTCTGTTGCTCAAAACCAGTGCTCATTTAGTAACTGCATTACTTTGCTTTTACAAAATGTCTTTTTTCTGAAGCTGGAATAAGCGGGTCGAGAGATATTTGATTTTAAAACCAGGAAGCTTTTATGAGATCCCCTATAGATTCTTAATGCTCACAAAAATAAACATGTGACGGCTGAAGAACCAAGCTTATGCATTGCATTGCATTATCATATTGTCAGCAACTACATGTAACACATGTAACAGCAATCATATATAAGGGCGCAACAAGCAATGTCAATGATATAGAGTTAAACTTTCCGATATTGAAGAAATTCATTCTGGACAAAAACAAAAAGAGTGCTAAAAACTATCTACATTGAGGAGAATTCTCTTAAAGTCCAGCAAGGCAGTAAGTCCAAACAAACACTTGTATCAAAAGTGGAGAAATGCATACCTGGGGAGCGAAATCTGAAATAGTTCCTTTGGCCAATTCTTCAACGGAGGGCACACCCTGAAGATCCATCGTTTCTCCTGGACTAGTTTCTGCAATATTTCCAGTTTGTCCAGCAAATTCAAACATGGCTGAACTCCTTCGTTCTTTCTCCTCTGCCAAAAATTGTTCAGTCTGCTTCTGAGTAAGTAGATTTAACTTTTTCAATTCATTTAAAATATGAACAACACCATCAGTAAATCCATTGTAGTAAACTTGTTTTAATGCAGGAGAACCTTTTCCAGTTGATTTAGCATCTAAAAGATGATGTATAAAAAGTCAACAAACGAACAAACAGACCAGAAAAATAACGAAACGTATAACTTTATACAGCAATGTAGAAAAAGGTATTAAATTTGTGTCTGCAAATGAGACAAAAAATTGAATTTTAAGTTGACATTCTTAATGAGGTGTGCAATAACAAATATTTGGTGGATATTCCAACATTTTGAAGTTAATCTATCAGTCAAAGGTTAACTTTCATGTGAAAATTATCTTAGCAAAATCACTCATCTTTTACCCAGGAATAAGGAAAGTCTGGTAAAGGTTTGAATTGGAATATCAATACCATTTTCCATTCCAGGGCCCAAGAAATTTTTTTCTTGCTGGTAGCAAGCCAAGCACCTTAATTTCTTTTTACAAACTTTCTTCTTCTGTACCAACCCCTGTTCCATTCTGTCCTGTCCTTGATTTACTTGCCCCTGAAATTTAAATTCTATTTCACAGATCATTGTATTGAATCATGGTCTATGGTTTTGGACTAGAGAATCTTTGTACTATACGCACAAGATACTGCACACACCAGGAATGTATGCAGCCTAAATCTGAGCCACTCAATTGGCAATAAACAAGAGATCTTGCAGTCTTACTTAGGCCATCTCTACTTGCATGCACAAGATACATGCCCAGAATTAAACACAGAATTCTAGTTCCAACACTAATCCAACACTAGCATTTCCCTTATTTCTTGGTCTAAAAGATGAATGCTTTTACCAAACAAAATTTTCAAATCCAAGTTAGCCTTGACTGATAAGGTAAACACTTAGGTTTTGAACATCATCCGCCAAATAATTTTAATTCCGCAGCCAGCCACACATTTTCATTTTTTACTCAACTAGTGGTCTGAAAATAACTTGCAGTTGTTTAGCAATTTGTCTTTCTACAAATTTGGCACAAAAGAAATCTCTGTTACATTATGAAATGAAATATACAAAAACTGTATATACCATTCTTTTGAGGAAGTTGTGCTAAGCTCTTGTGAACTTGTTTCAGATGCTGCACGGTCATTTCCAATAAATCTGCTTTTTCAAGACGACCTGAACCACTTGCATACTGCTCAAAGGAAAGAAAATTTTCATTGAGACAAATTGAATACAGTACTTACAACAATAGAATGAGATTACTCCTTTCAAAATTAATATTTTTTAACAAATTTCTTCAAAATGTGCAAGAGCAGCTAGAGTGTAGTTTCACAGGTGGCATTCAAAATGTTGTGTTGTTGTATGTCGTATGATATGGGTTAGGGTTAGTTTTAGAAGGTGTTTTTAGGGTTAGTGTGGGTAAGTTAGGGTTAGTACAGGCAAGTTGGGTTAGTATGGGTAAGTTAGGTTTAATTAGGGTAAGTAAGGGTTAGGGGTTGGTTTAGTTCAATATTTCCAAAAGGAGTATGAAATTTAGCTCTACCCACTGAACTGCACTTGTCCTGCAAGAGCCAAACAAATGGCGACACTTTGAAGAATTACCAAAGTTCTCTTCATGATAAAAACCTTCCAAATTTCTTTGGTATTACCAAGCATGCTTTCAAGCAAAGAAATTCATGTAACTTTCCCTCATCAAAACAAAATAATACAACACAATTGTAAGAAAGGATGGTAATACCTTAAGTTTTGCAGCAGGGACAATATCCTTAAGCATCCATAGAGTATTGTTTATTCTGTCTCTTCTTCGTTTTTCTATATGACGATGTGATATTGCTTGTTTCCCATTCTTCTGGTGGATATCATTTGTCTGAAACAAAGGAGTACAGATCTATTAAACAAAAATTACTTTTTGGCTGTTAAGACAAATTTGTTGGGCATCCACTTAATAACAATGGGATGGGTTACGGTTGAGTTTAGTTTTAATATATGAATGTATTTATTGGTTTTCCATGGGAAATAATGCAATGCATTTGGAGCTAAGAAATTAAAGTTTTGTTACCTTGATATTACCACTTTACTTTGTTCCTTTCTCTTTGGCTGAAGCCTATCTGATGCTATCAAATTCAAATGGCTCCTGCACATCTGAATAGTTAGCTCCTACACAGCATTCATCCTAATTTCAAACTTTCTCAGAGGAGGATGAACGGTGTGTAGGAGCTAACAATTCAGATGAGCAGGAGCCATTTGAATTTGATTTCCAACACTGATTAGGCTTGGGCCAAAGGGAATGAAGAAAACTTTGATAATATCAAAGTAATAACCTTAATTTCCAAGGTATAATCACTGTACATTATTGACTGTGGTTCTTCAGCAGGGTTTGACTCAGTCTTTATTTCTTATGTTTATTAAAGATAAATTTTTCTATCAATTCTATCCTTCACAACAAGGGGATTTTCAAGTTGAAACAGGCAGCGTTGAGGGGTAGCGAAATACAGTGGCCTAGCGGGACTAGTAGGATGAGTTTGCTCCACCGGCTTCTCTCCAGTGTTCTTTTTTCAGTTCATCCAAAACTGTGGATAATATGGCACAGGAAGTATTAGGTATATGAATTGCAAGTTTTGACATACCGTAAAAGCTCTATTGAGCCCCCCTCTCTCATAAGCCCCTCCCCTCTGAGTTAAAATAGGAAATTAGCCTCCCTCTCTATCAACCCCCCCCCCTTATATAAAATTCTAGAATTTACCAATATTTTCCATTTATTTAGCTACACAACCCTGTATGTTAATTTTGACATGGCTTGGGATAAAAACTGTGTCAAATTTGTGTAATATGAGCTGTTAATATTGTATGTTGATTCCGCAAAATATGGGATATAAGAACTGAAAAGCTACCAAATTATCCTTGTCACTTGATTCTGTGAAAAAGCCCCACCTCTCTTTTAAGCACCACCTCTCTATTAAGCCCCCTTCTGAAAGGTTGACAATTCAAAAAGCCCCCGGGGGCTTAACAGACCTTTAACAGTAGTAAGTACAATTTTTAGGACAAATACTGAGGTTTCTTCATAATGAAATGCACATTTCTTCAGGGTGGAAAGGGTATGTTTTGTTGACATGTTCCCTTCACCCCCAGACCCGTACTTTCACTTTCCCATCCCAATTTTTCAAGCTGGAACCACCAATAAAATATTCTGCTGAGAATTTCAACGAATTCCACAGGTTTTGTGGAATCTTGATTCCCTTGGCATTTTTGTATCATAAATCTTCTGCAGTAAAATGACCAATATCCACATGAAGATATTGCCTCCGTTTGATGAACAAAAAAGAGCAAATGTCCATCTCTTTTAAAGAACAATTTAAAAGATATGTCAAATCTCTTCAAATAATTTCTAATGTAGTAAAATTCATCTTCTTGTTGATAAAACCTTACCCCCAAAAGCTTCACATAACAATATTCAGAATTTGATGACCAGGATACTTTATTAGGAGGGAGGGAGGATGAAAAACATTTGCATTCTCATACCATCAAAAAAAACAAGTGGGCGATCAACCTCCCTAATGATAATCATGCCCCGCACCGAAACCTCTTGATTATACATACCCCCATTGCCAATGAGAGCAATAGTGACTCGAACTTGATACGAACAGAAAAATTAGACATATTTCCTTGAATACTGTCTTGCAAACATATACAGCCATCGGCTAAAAGAGAAAAAAGTTAGATTTTGGTATACCTTGATTCCTTTCCATTGTGGGACCTCTGGCTTTGTCGGTGTTTCCTTTCCGTCTGCTGTAGCTGCACTTCTTTCGAGGACTGCCATTGATAAAATACTTAGGCCCATCATAGACTCAGCCGAATCGCAGCTTTCTTTGCTCGATTCTTGCAACATGATGGCGATGCAAAACCTTTTTCTACTTTTGGACAACACTCTTTGATGTTTCTTGTCTTCTCAGAGTCAAACACGGAGAATGATCTGCTAGTTTTAAGTATCTTCTCGTCGTACGATCGTCCCGTGCGAAGACAAACACCGCATCAGTCAGTTGTGCTTACTTAGGCCATTGAAAAGATCGAAACGTGATCAACGTGATCTCAAGGACGGACCATTTGATGCGCTAGTCGGGGAAATGTGAAAGTATTCGCAAAAAATTCAAGTTAGTTATTATTTGCATCGTGAATTCAATTCAAAATAACGATTTTTCTTCGATCTAAAATTTGTGAAAATTTTGAATAATTGAGTAACAATCGAAAGCATTCCCCTTAGAAATTTATGAGAATCAAAAACCGACAAAAACTTGGTAGACTTAGATTGGCTTGCGTAAAAAAGGCTTGAAACTTAAAAGATGAAAAGATAATTCCTAAATCAATGAAAAGAAAGTTAGAAGCAATAGAATACAACTCATAAAGTGCAGTACAATTGCAGCAGAATTACCTTAAGTTCTGCAAAAAATGCGTGTATCTTCAGAGTAGACAATGGTTCCCTGAGAATATGGGCCCATCCATGTACCAGGCAAGATCCGTGATATGTAAAACTTAGTTTTTGCTTTAGTTTTTGTAGTGAAGTCATTTTACCACTTGCTTCGCGCTGTCCCACGAAAATTTACCAGTGTCAGTGATGTTAGTCACGACCATTTAACAATGGGTTACAACCCGTGGCCGTAGAATGGTTCGTCCATAAGAAGGGCGGTAATTCACGTGACCACGTGACCTTCGGTACTCTTGCTGACGCAGCTGCGCCTTCGCACTGCAATCCGAGCCTTTCTAAATCATCATTCAACTCGATTGCAATCCATTCACAAAGAGGTATATGGACCAAAGAATCCGCACAAAATCTCCATTTCTGCAAGCAAAGTCTTGCAATCAGCAGCAGTACAGAGTCGGGATAACACTAGTTAATTAGTGCGGCGTTCTGGAAACTGGAAACAAACCGAGCCAAACTATGGATGGAACAAAACTTATTGACAGGCCTTTCTCGTTCTGTTGGCATTACAAGATCCGAAGTACAGTGAATAGTTCTGTTGAAATCAAAAGATCAAAGCTCGTCTCTGTTCAGCTTCTACTTTCATCATTGTTCATATGGAACTGGAAACAGCAAGCACCCAGGGGGGACCTTTCGTAACCATAACTGAAATCTGACAGCCACAAATTCCACAAAACAAGAGAAATTTTTTTACCACTGCTTTTGACGTTTCGTGATTTCGTGATCACCACTGGTTGTTCAAAGCAAATTTCAATTCACCTCCGCAGCAGCCTTGCAGCATTTGTGCCACACTCTTTTCGAGAACGGACACGAGGATTGAAACATTTCGTTCGTTCGACCATATGGTTCGACAAACATCGCAGGCGCTTGATTCAACACGAATATTACTCCAGCTACGCCGCGCCGCAATCAATATTTCGGTATATAAAACCAAAAGAACTAACTTCAAAAACATGATACAACCTAGTGACTAAACATCAGATCTGAGAACAGTAACAAGAACTGCACGGATAGGGGGACACATATGATGTT
Organism: Aurelia sp. 3 sensu Dawson et al. (2005); assembly: GCA_964020215.1. NCBI lineage: Eukaryota > Metazoa > Cnidaria > Scyphozoa > Semaeostomeae > Ulmaridae > Aurelia > Aurelia sp. 3 sensu Dawson et al. (2005). Next base: position 213,374 of record OZ026591.1, read on the forward strand.
CTTCAATTCGATATTTGATAAAAGTCTTTACGGAGCGAGTTATATGATAAACATCAACATCTAACTTTATCATTTTACAAAAACAAAATACAGTATCTAATAAAACAAAACTACCTTCCCAAAGGTGTCCTATCACCTTGCCATTGATTCTGTTCGTTTCCTTGGCCTGCATTATCTAAAAGTCCTCTAAGCTTTAAGTTAGGCCTCATCATATTTGAGGGCATAAACTGTTCGTTTTGGAATCCTTCTTGCGGGGGGCCTCCAGGTGGTCTAGGGCGTAAAAGCCGGGGTCCACGACCGTTAAATGGCGGGCCACCTCTCATATCGTGAGGTGGCGGAAACCGCCTAGGTCCATTAGGTGGCTGGCCCCTTAATAAAAGTGGATGAGGTGCTCTTCTTTGAGGTGGCATTAAGTTCTGATCACTTTGTTGGTCATCATCTTGATTGACATCAATCTGTGACTGCATCCTTCCCCTGTTTTGCCATGCTGGTCTTATGCCTTGATCTGGGGGCATCATCCCGCCTGGGGCTTGGCCATCTTGAAATGACGTATTCATTTTATTATCCTGTCTGGGCGGTGGACCATGTCGTTGCTTTGGAATGTTCATTGGTCCACCACGACCTCTACCACGTGAGCTAGGGAATCCTCTTTGGAAGTTATTGTCCTCCTGTTGTGGCTCATTCCAAGAATCCCCTTCCTCTCCCTCATCCTCCTCTTGTGATGCTCCAGGGGGAGGACCGTTGTTCGGGTGAAACTGGCCACTATTCATGCCAGGTCTTGGCCCAAACTGTTGGAAATTCTCTGGGGGACCTTGTGGTCTGCCTCTTCCTTGAGGGAATGGGGGCCTAAATCGGGGTTGATTTGGCACCTGCCCCATCATAGGACCAGAATTTCCTTGTAATAAAGGACGTTGGATCATTTGCCTCTTAGGCTCCCTCCACATAGGACCTTCTTCAAATTCTTCCGTTTCTTCGTGGAAATCATCTTGACCGGGCTGAAATTCAGCCTCGTTTGAAAACATTTCTTGATTATCAAAACGCTTCCTACCTTGATTCTCCAGTCTCCTACCTCGTTTTCGTGCCCTGTCGCCATCATCGCTAGGAAACCTCTTGTTTACCCAAACTTCAAGTGCTTCCATTACAAAGCCAGGATTAATGGTTAATGGATCGAATATTCCTTTTGAATTTGGAGGAGGATTTAACTTGAATTTTTGGTCTGGTGTAGGAAGCAATCCTTTACCAGTGACTGAGGCTTGCTCTGCAAATGAAAGTGAAAAATTTCATTAAAATCTAGGTTCAAGACGATTGATGGAACATATTTTTCTATTATTCCCTCTATTGTGAACTACTATTAAAGTTAGTTGACGGAGATACATGGGTAACTCAAGAGGTGGATATGCTAGTCTAAAATTAGCCTATTCTATTGATGATATTGTTTAGCTAGAGGCATAATGTGCTTGAGCGTTTTTTGGTCTTATTTATAGATCACCTCTACTTAGCTCCATCAAATAACTTTACAACATTGTCCATATGTGATTAATTTGACTAACGTCAACTAACGTCAGTTCAATTCAATTCAAGTCTATTCTAGCAAAGGTAATCCAATTCAAGTTAACTCCACTCTATTCAAGTCGAGTTAAGTCAATTTGAGTCAAAATATCTTCAAAAGGAATCCAACCAAATGCAAGGAATCTTATGAGAAATTTTCACACCCCTTGCAATCTAAATATGAACACTTGTTCTTACCTTGTCCAGCCTGGCCAGTCTTAGGTATCTTAAATCCACTCATGCTTTTCGGTGCAAATGGTGTAGCATCAGCTCTTAATGAGTCCTAAACAAAAAAGGACGATTAATTTGTAATGTTTGTAAGCAACTTCAGATTTGGTGTTCACGAGAATTGTAAGCAACTTCAGATTTGGTGTTCACGAGAATTTTTCAGTGTCTAAGCTTTTGCAACTAATTTTTTTAGCTGATTGTATGTACATAGAGCATTTCAACCAATGGCTTTTTCAATGAACTGTCCTTGATTTTAGTGCCTTCTGTGAATCAAGAAATGACTTCACATCTGAAAAAGCATTCCTTGTTAGAGTGAATAAAAAGGGCACACCCAATGAAAGTAAGTGGCAACCTGCCTAAGTTACCAATTACTTCCAAAATGCCTCCCCCCGACCACGACCGTGGGACTGCCACCTTTTCCTGAAAATGAAGCTGGGTAACCTTGGTAGAATGTCTTTTTTGGGATGAATTAAAATGACAAACAAATTAAATAACTTGACAGTGCATTCAGGAGCAGCATTGTTTTGGTCCTGGATATATCTATTTATCAGTTCAGGTAGGGGACAGGGAAGGGACAATCAATGTAGTAAGTCTAGTTATAATAGCAGTTGAGCCAGAAAAATATTCCCACTTTTGAAAATTCACGGCACCAAGAGTACCTTTCTGGATGTTCATCATTATGTTGCAATTCAAATTCTGGTTAAAAGCCGTAGGCTCGAAGTATTTTTGACACTAGAAATATAGGCAAAGTCAACTTCATAAAAATTTCATGGTTGCAATATAACTGAATAAGGGCCTATAACGTTGATCAAATCGTGAAGACTCTCCTCACGGAGAACAATAACAATGGGCGCTTCTCCACTCTCAAGAGTTACAAGACATAAATTTTCAAACAAATACTAAAGACGTTCAATCCTATGGCAATAAATGTGTAGAGGATATCTCTCATACGTGAGAAGTTGAATTTTCTTAATTGTTCTGTGCAATGAGTCTTTTATGATTTGATCAATGTTTTTTGCCCTTTTTCAGTCAATTTGCAACCATGAAATTTTTAATAAAATTTTTGTAGTTTACCTACATTTCTAGTATTTGTAAGACAGCAAGAAAATCACAAAAATACTTTTATCTTTCGGTTTATAACTAAATTTGAATCATTGAAATCTGTCAAGTACTCTCGATGCTACGAATTTTCAAAAGTGGGAACTTTTTTCTGGCCCACCCGGTACATACTGTTGAAGCAGCGTTTTCTGGTTGAAGATTTGGAAGCTTAAATCCAGACTGCCTCGCAGATTGGAGAGTTTTGTGTTTTGCTTCTAACTGCTCTTTCAATTTTTCAGCTGAAGGAAATTGCATGTCAATGCCAGGGATACCTGATAATAAAAACGAATTAACCAGCGATTAAGAAAATTAAAAGACCTACGGTAACGAAAGATGGAAGTTCAAAGGACAGCAAACTCTATTTGAGAATATATGCAAAAAGAAGAATTCCTAGGAAAACAGTACTCTTCAGCCTGTGATTTTATGCTCTTTGTACGTTTAACATTTTGAATCTTGCGACAATTTGACAGAAAATGAAATTCAAATCTTTGAAAATTGTCTTGATGAGATAATCTTCATTCTTACAGTTATGATTAAAAACCTGATCATGATGAAATAATCAGAAGAATCTCACAAATTTATAATTTGAAGCTGCCATGACATTCTCTCGAAGACGGCATTGTTTTTCAACAAACTGTTTAATCCACAATATAGTTTTTCACCAACATGTATGCTAAACGAAAACGAAAGACAGCTAATAACGAAAATGATTGTGACATACCCTCAGCTTTTGGCACTGGCAAAGATGCACTTGATGCAGCGGAAGCACCCATCGCCAATCCAGGAACAAATTCTTCATTTACATTTGAATTCGTATCAGAAGTCTTTGAATCTGAAGAATCTTTGGCAGTTGGGAGGTCGTATTCTGTTGAATAAAAACTATCAAACTAGAAACATGATATATATATATATATATACAAAACAAAATTAATCAACTACTGTTCAGTGCTCTTTGCAGCATGTTTCAAATCCATACAATCCTAAAAAGAGCAAAAATGCTCATATATATTCTAAAACCAATTAAAAAGGCAGCTATAAGTTGAAAAAGAATTCTGATTTTGATCTACTTGCTGAAAAAAATTTCAAGGTCGGCCATTAATGAGATGTTGATGGCTTTTCAAAGAGGAGTATACGTGTTTGAGACACCTCTTGAAATTAAAAGGCAGCCATGCCAAGCATTTTCATTTACAGGGCGTCAAAGAAGACAACAACCTTTTAAATCATAACTTATATTCATACTCTACATTTGCTAATTTCAACAGGGTGAAGTGAAGACTTTTTACGCAATTACTGCGATCACAGAAGTAGAGAAGACCAAATCGAATCTGTGAACCCATGTCACGACGTTCAAGTGGTGGGAGCCTACCTGGGTTCGAATCCTGTCCACCTGATTGTTCTGACTGCAAAATCAGAGGATTACACCACAGCACTACAACACCTTCACATACAAAAATGATAACATACCATAGTCTTCATCGCCAAGTGGATTTGTGTTAAGGTTATATTTATCTTTCATCTTGTCACCAGGTCGATTTCTAGTCCAAAATTTACTGCAAGAAATAAACGTCATATCTGTCATTTTTATGCTTTATTTTCGCTATTCTAAGAAATAATTTTGTTATGAACCTGGAGACGAATCAATCAAATCATTCATGTCTAATATTCCAAAAAAGAAACATATCGGACTTAATCTGCTATCCTTTTCTGGAGCAGGCAAAAATGTTGTAGGAAACTCCCAACAAAATTTGCAGAAAAATACAAGGTCAGCCACAAAAAATAGGGCGTTTAATCTGCCATATTTTGGTGAAAAACGATTCAAATCGAACAAGAGCAGAGTTTGTAATACAATAGCATCAGTTGCTTTAATTGACACCTCAATTCAAAGTGATTAGCAAATGCAGACAAAAGAAATTCTTTCCATCAATAATTCAAAAAAATACCGGATGAGCAAGAAAAAAGTTCCCACTTTTGAAAATTCATATCACCAAGACTACTTCACGGATTTGAATCATTCAAATTCTAGTCAAAAGCCGAAAGATTAAGTATTTTTGTGATTTTTCTCGCTGTCCTACCAGCACTAGAAATATTGGTAAATCAAACTTTGTAAAAATTTCTTTGTTGCAAAATGACGGAAAAGGGGCCTAAAACATTGATCAAATCGTAACGATTCTATTCACACCGAACAAAAGGCAATGGGCGTTTCACCTCCCTCAAGAGCTATGAGACATCAATTTTTAAAAAATACGGAAGATTTTCAATCCTATGGTAATTAATGTCCAGAGGATATCTCTCACCCATTAGAAGTTGCATTTCCTTCACTATTCTTTGCTAGGAGTCATTTATGCTTTGATCGATGTTTTAGGCCATTTTTCAGTCATTTTGCAACCATGAAAATTGTGTAAAGTTTAAATTTACCCATATTTGTAGTGCTTGTGAGACCAGGAGAAAAATCACAAAAATATCTTAACTCTTTGGCTTTTAACTAGAATTGGAATCATTCAAATCTGTGAAATACTCTTGCTGTTATGAATTTTCAAAGTGGGAACTATTTGATGAAAGATTCTATCAAAGAATAATTCATGTTTACCATGTATGATCATTTGATCCAGATGCTAAAATATGGCCTAAAGGATGCCATCGAACTGACCAAATCATAGCATCATGGGCATGGTCCATTGATCCAACTTCCTTTGTCGAACTAAAACAAAAATGAAACGAAATATAATACCGATGAAAATGCAATGAATAAAAATCAAGTATTCTGTAGAAATATTCCTGATCCTGTAAATTCAAATGATGGATAAACTTACAAACACAAAAAAAATAAACCCCAAATTTGCTTCCTCAAAATCTCGTAATAACGAATCAGTACGAACTTGATTATTACATTTTAGCAGCCATCCTTTATTCAGCATTTCCAACGTTTTCTCTTAATTCATTGCGGAAACATTGCAGTCAGCATTCAGGATCCAGCATTCCAATTAATGGCTATGATAACAATGACTGACTAAGTCAGGTATTAAACTTACAGAATAGAAGTAATTCAAATATCTATAACCAGTATATGATCGTTGAAACAAACAATTCTTAAATAATTGAGAAAAAGCCCTGATGGCAGACTGTCCCTCGGATCTTGCTTTGAATGAAGATGTTTGTAGTGAAGTGTAACATAAAATTTTCAAAGGCCGCGAAACACCGTAAACAACGCAGAAGAAGCGACAACCGTTGTTGAATTAAATATATCTTGATTATATAGACTGGCTGATGTTTCACCTCACCATACGAGGTTTCTTCAGAACTGCACTGAAAAAAATCTCAATTTTTCACTGTCCCGAACAAAAGAGAAAAAGTTACCCCATATTCCAAAACATGATAGCCCCATCTGATCCTCCACTTGCAAACAATGATTCATGACAGGGATGCCAATCTACAGCTGTAGGAAAAAGGTTAAACATCTTTAGTCTCCTCATAAACAAAGAACACATAGACCAACAGAGTACATTGGCTACTAGAATCTATAAATCTAAAACTGGTGAACAAAAATTGAAAAGAAGCTCCGTCACCCAAATTTGACATGGAAGTCCAGCACTAATCAGATAATTAAAACAACAACCAAGACTTATCAAAAGCTTTGAAATTGGATTGCAATTCTTCTCTATATATCAGCAGGAATGGAGGGGTCAAATGCCCTCCCATTCAGAGAGCTAAGCACTGTGAAATTCATCATTCCAAAAACAGCGTTCCTTTGATAGTATTTCTGCTATTCTAAACAAACAAAATTCTGAACCAAAAGATATTTTTCATACATCTTCCAGAATTTTCCAATATGTGAGAAATGGTGATAGAGGCTGTCACTGCAATAAATCGAAAACTTTGCATGCAAATGTATAAAAAGATCAATTGATTCACATTCTTCATGTAGAACAGCTAGAAGGTCTACTCGCAACCAATTAAATTTTTACAGTCTGTAACAAATAAAGATTTACCAACCTGTTGCCTCTTTTTTATGGCCTCTAAATGTTTGTATTTCTTTCATTGCTCGAATATCAAATACTTTGATCAAATGATCACGTGATGCAGTCAATAACCAATCACCATTTCGATTCCATTGTAAATCCATTACAGTGCTTTTGTGTATATGTCTGTTGAAAACAAAGGTGAAATTCCATTCAAACTAAGTCACATAAAGGAATAGTGATTTCAAACTTAAAATTCCAAAGACTTCTGGAAAGGTGGGATGGTGGAATTCATGGAATTTCTGGACTGGTGGAATTCATGGATTAGTGGGGTGGTAATTCCTAACAGCTTGAGGTGTATTTTAGTTATATGTCAGATATTTGCATGATTCTTTTTACCCTTCACTAACACAGATAACATTGTTACAAAAATGATCAAATTCAGAAATTGAAATACTACACAAACAAATAACTGAAGAAAATTACATATATACTTGATAAATTCCACTGAAACAAGATCTCTATGCAGGTATACTAACAAAAACAGATCTTTATGACTTCAAAACAATATTCGTCCAAATTCCTAAATATGATACAGACAAAAATTTGATGAAATTTTCCATTTCTTGGTTTCCAAGATAACTAAGTAGCACTTTCTGCATGAACTGTATCTGCTTGAATTGTTTTCCATTAGCAAATAACACTGATGGTTTTCAATGAATAAGTAACACAACACTTGGCAAATAACTGAAGGACACAGAAAAATGCAGCAGAAATACATTGAAAACAAAAAGGTTACGTACATGGTAGAAAGGCTAGTGCCTGATTTTGGGTCCCATAATTTCAATGGTTGCTGACTGTCTTTACTTCCTGACACAAGAAGACTTTTTGAAGGATGCCAATTTAAACATTTCACATCAGCACCATGACCTAACATTTTAAAATAATATTTAGCATTATGTTATCACATGGCCGTAAAAGCTCTATTAAGGCCCCAAGGTCCTATCAATTTCTGAGACTCCCTAGCCAGGGGTTGAAAAATGGAGGATTCATCAGAGAGGGGGCTTATTCACAATGTCAGCTGACAAGGATATACACTATAGTGTTTTGGTTTATTCACCCCACATTTTCTGGAATTAAAATACAATTTTATGGCCAACTTCACAAACTTGAAACAACACAGTTTTTATCCCAAAGCACAGCAAAATTAACATTCAAACTTGTTAGCTAAGCAAATGGAAAATCTATGGTAATCTCTAGTTTCAGATGTAAGTGGGGGCTAAATAAAGTGGGCAGCTTTTCTAGAACTTTGGCTCAGAAGGATGGGGGAGGGCTTATTAGAGACAGAAATTCAAAGAGATGGGCACTAAATAGAGCTTCTATAGTATGTGCATCTAGTTGTTTGAAAACACATTTTAAGGACAGATAAGTAGCGATTGCTAGAATAAATTTGATGGAAAAAATCAGGTGTGAAAATGAAATTTATACTTGACATGTATTTCCAAACTTATTCAAACGAAAATGAAAAAGGAGCTAGCTGATAATCATGAAAGAATTGTCATACCTCTTAAAACTCTTTCTTCTTGACATCGATAAAAATCCCAAACTTTGACAGTTCCATCATCACTACATGTTGCAAATTTATTGTCAGTTGGTGAAAACCTGTGCAAAAGAATTCAAAAACTCAGTGACTGCCAACGTAAAGTATGCTTCATAATTAGAGACTTGAGCACAAGAAATATTGGGAAATTTATAAAAATTAAAGACAAGAATATCCCCAGTGTTTGCAAAACACTTGCCAATCAAATATTGCTGCTTGCATATAGTCTAAGACATACTAAACTCTCTAAATTCTGCAAACAGAATGTGCTTGATCCTTCAAGACAATTGATTTGCTCCACTGGATGCCCTAAAATTGATGCCTGTTTGAAAAATCACAAAATTTATCAGATGGCTGTACCAGTCATACTGTAAATGGTTTTAGCAAGTATATCAAAAATCGAACTATTTTCCCATGGAAGACTGATTTGTGATTGCTTTCTAAACTTAGTAAATGTAGCTCTTTTTAGAGCTGTCTTTTGTTGAGCAAGAAAATGATTTGCCCTATTATATAATATTTATATATGAAGGAAGAACATACCCAACTCCTCTGACAGGATCATTATGTGCTTGCAATGTTTTCACATTATTCATATTACTTTGCCAATATTTCACAGTGCCTGAATGATCAGCTGATAATAGCCATGTGTCATTATGACTCCATTCCATTGTCCTCACAGCACTCTCATGGGCCTGACAAAAATGGACAGACAAGATTACGGTATGTCAACAACTAGCAGCAATCAATTACCATGGCCAAACCAAAAACTGTCTTTTTGAGATCTCCTTGGAGAAACAAGCCCACTTGCCACAAACTCAACGTAAATTGGAATGCAGTCCTCTTAAAATGAATTCTGGTTTCTTATTCATCAATGGAACTGATTACTTGAAGAAAATTGAACAAGGAAGTTGACAATTCTCCCAGACAAACGAATATCCTTTAATTAAACATCTGTAGTAGAATCAATGTGACATATCTTGTGACAGTCAAATTCTTGCAGTGTAATTGAGTACATTTAAAAACATCAATGATGAAAAATCTATTTCTTACCAAACACATAAAAGTTAATCATATGTTAAAATCCTCAATTGTTGCTGCCTTTGCTTGCATTTTTTCTTACAAGAAACGCTCCATTTCACAAAGTCACTTGGCAAAAAATTAACGCATCATACCTGCATAACAGTTTCAAAATTGAATTGAAGACCTCCCCAGAGAGTGAATTCCCCACTGCTAGAGCCAGTTATCAATCTTCTTCCTTCAGGTGTCCACTACAACATTAAATTGGATTCATTAATTTAAGGACATGGTGAGTTCTAATTACAAGACATTATACATATCTATATTTTCATTAATTTTTGGTATAGTTTAAACAAAACAATTCTGCTACTTTGAGGCTTTCAAGAACACAAGATATAACCACACCAAAACTATGTGGCCTTTTCTGTAATAGTAGCAGAAAAACTAAATTTTGGAGCGTAATTTTTCCATTTTTCATAAACCACAATATAGTGAGACTGTTTCACACACTGTAAAACATCATTGTGTTCCTTGAAAAATGCAAAAATGTCAAACAATCAAACTCTCTTGAACATATTGATGTTTTTTTTAATGATACTTGGATGACACCATAAATACAGGCCTTAGTGCCCTAAAAATTCCTGTTTTCCATCTAAACCTCTTTACAATGATTACACATTTGTATATACTCAAAATAAAACAAGATAGCTTACTGAAAGGCTGAAAATTGGACATCTGATTTTGTTTGTGGCAGTTCTCACATATCTTGTAGTTACTGCATTCACTGGATTTTCAATAATGCTTTTGGGGCTTGATAACTAGAAGAAAAGAACAGCAGAAATTAATAATTGATGCAATCACAAATCAAATATACAACCTCAACTTTAGATGTTTAAACAACACTTTCCATAAAGAGCATCTTACCCTGGCAAGGAAACATAGACACCAGTGCAAAAATTTAATAAACCTCTCTCCAAATTTGAAAAAGCAGTACTCCCTTACTAGATTTATCATTCTTTTACAGATTGTTACTTCTTTCTATAAAATACATCAGTGTTGAGATATATTTACACTTTAACTACATTTTTCACAGTTCCCTCTCTTGGGTACCAAATACAAGGGGGCAGGGGTAAATATTCTGCATGATCTGACAAACTTAAACATCTATTATTTTTTAATGATGTTTTTTCATCATTTCAAGATGCTTCCATACCAATAATTTTCAAGAAATTCCTTACAGAAAGGCCTGACACACAGAAATGTGATATGATTTCTCAAATATTCTTGCAAATTTTCAAGAATTCATTAGGTTCTGACAAGAATTCTTGACCCTTACCAAAGATTATAAATGTTTCTGAACAAACTTCTTTCGAGACTAAAAACAAGTTGATGTGCCTAAGGCTAGCATTGTATGACTCTGAAGCTAGCCAAGAGATTGTCAGAAGCTTTGAACTATACACTATTTTGCAACTTAAAATATTGAAATTGACTCGGTTTAAAATGTACATATCACAATGTATACTTATAACACAGCTTGTATCTCTCATTTTAATCAGAAACACTACTAAAACTAATTTGTAGCAGGCATACATAACCATGGGATCATGGGAACAAAGCTCCCGGGTGGCTTTTTCCAAAGCAATATTTTGCAGGCAGTTTTTCTTAATAGTTCTTTACGAAATGCAATTGTATATAATTAGTTCCCAAACAAATATTTTGCAGGCAGTTTTTTCAGTAGTGCTTTATGAAATGTAATTGCAGTATGAGATGACAAATGATCACTAACAAATAGTGAGACATGATGAATTGTTTTGTTGCTCCATGAGTAAAAACTTACTGTTTGACATAGTGCATTCTTACTGGTTCTGGTAGTAGGTCTCTCTACCCTACCTACACAAGACTGATAAAAGTTTTCAGAGAATTTCTACCACTCCCAGGCAGGTTTGAACATTATGAATGCCTCTGTTTGTATCCTAGAATAACCAAACTCAACTTACTTCAGCATAATAAAGCACATCAGGTTGAATTGGAGGAACACTTGCTGATGTTTTTCTCCACACTCGGTTCTGCAGAAACAAAATAAAACAATTTTAGGCCCTGTCTATATGAGGGAAAACACCTCACCTGCCAGACCAGTATGGAAAGTACGGCACTTTTCGACGAGATCTCGGGTGTGCACGAAGAAAATTTGAAGTGTGCAGTGTGCAACGGCTAGCAAGTCGGCACTTCAAGTGTGCACATCTTGAAACTTTTCAAATCAGATGAAGTTTGTTGATTTTGTAAGTGAAAAAGGCTGTAACAGCTAAGGTAGTAGGAATGAAGATTCTAACTCTTATTTATTCGAGGAAGCTACCAGTATCTATCAAAAATGCAATATCTTTTGATGTCATAGAAGTCTAAAATTCAAAATTTGAAAAGTCTCCCATTAGTCATGATCCTTTTTGTTTCCCTCAATGGCACATTTTCCAAAAATGGGTCGTTTTCCAGCAGTCTAAAGGGTGGGGTTTTGGAAAATTTTCCCGGGGGCAAGCCCCCGGACCCCTGTTTTTTGTTCCCTTCACTTGTGTTTCTTTTCAGCCCCCCAATATGAAATTCGTTCCAACAGTCATACAAAGTTCTTTCAAGCCACTGCCAAATCAAATGTCTTGAGTACTTTTTGTTCCTTATCAGTATTCCTAATGGCACTCTTATTCTTCTTTTTTCCTCAAATCATTGGTCGATCTATGCATCTATGCTGTTCTATGTATCTGGTGATCATCATCATTTCAGCTATGGAAAGGGGAGCTCAAAGTTGCAAATGTTCACCCTTCCGCACACAGATCCTGCTCGGTTGTTTTGTCGTAAATCACTTAGGTGTGCAACTAACAAGTCAACCAAAAATCTCGGGTATGCATCTGCCATACTTTCCATACTGGCTGCCAGACACAGGGCTGACTGGTGAGGTAAATTTCAGCCACTGTTTATATGAGACTGTTTACTTCACCTGTCGGCCCTGGTGCAGAGAGGTGAGGTGGAAAAAAGTCTCTCTACTGTGAAATCAGAACGAACTGACCAATAAGAATCAACGAATAATTTCAGTTCACTCTCTAAACTTTTTGGTTCTAATTTTTTCACCTTAATCTGTTGCATGAGTGATGCATTGTAATCCACGGTCCTCCGCATACTTTTTCTTTGTTGTCTTCTCGCTTCATAATCCAACAGGATTTGATGATTCTGATAAAATGCCGCCTGATGCATCACTGGCATCTGCTGATTAGCTGGGTCCGCAGGCACTGCTGGGGGTGGCATGCTCATATTCGGAGGGGGGACATTGATTTGCTTGAACTGGTTAAATGGAGGTGCATACATATTTGGCATTGGCATACGTGGTTGCGCCATTTGAATTCGCTGCTGTGCCACAATGTTTGTTGCTTGTGGTTGGGTTCCACTTGTTTGGGGTTGAGACACAAAGAATTTGTAAGTTTGTTGCGGAGGTGCAGTTTGTGTCAACATTGTGCAGCTTTTTTGTCTTTTCTCCTTGTTTTCAGTCTTTAATGCAGAGCTTTATGCTTGTAAAATCTAATCAGTTTGGAGGATTAGCAAGGTAACATTCATAGTTCTTTCTACAATGTTAGAGCCACTGAGGCAATTGTCTGTTCTTTGTCTACTCTTGGTCAGCTCAGCTAAATCGTCCCACTTTGATCACGTAGCATCTCCAGAAATAAGCCATCTTTTTGAATGAGGGCTAGAAATTTTGTCTGGCTTAAAATGTTTCTCTTTGTCTTACTTTTTTGCCTTGCCTGAAACTTTCTGCCTACACGAAAATGGGCCTGAAGAACACCAACTCAATGATTGCAAATTTTAGGCCGTCTTTTTTGGTGGGCGCACAGTCACCACACAGCAGTTTGCTTTCCAGCCAAATACGTTGTCTTCATCTGCATTTCTTTCTTCATCAATACGTCAGGTTATCAATGGTCTCTGCTTAAGTCTTTATCCACCATAAAGTCCCAAATATTTCAGGATACTTTGCAGCTTTCTCGAGGCCTTCCCGCTCAATGAAATTTCGACAGAGGCTGAATGCATGGCACTAATGGTCTCATGTAAAAATCACGAAAACAAAATGGTGCAAAATGGTGCAAACTTTGGCTAAAATGTGGACCAGGTCAACAAAAGGAGCCTTGAATCGTGGTTCGCTACAGGTCATTTCAGTTCATATCATTTAAAATCCACTACACACAATCTAAAACATGCCAAGCCAAACAAATAGATAAGTAGACTTCAATTATATAGGATGATATTACAGAAAATTAATACAAAGATATAGAAAATCAGTACAATATACAAATACAAACAATATAATATACTGTAAATTCGGTAAATTGTATGTTGGGGTACGGAGTTACTTAAAAGGAGGAGCTGTCTCAGTAGGTAAACTAATCGAGGAGAGAAGCCCCCTATCCTATGATAAATAAACAATATTGGGCTTAGAAAAAAGTACACCAAACCATAGGGCTGCTAAATGAACTTGGTATTCTTCCAATTGAATTCCAACTCAAGAAAATGAGATTAATGTTTCTTCATAAAATCAGTAGCCTCCCTAATAGCCGACTTGTAAAACAAGTCTTCAACGAACAAAGACGAATCGGCTTTCCAAATTGTTGGTGGGAAGAGGTAAAACAAGATCTTGTTTGGCTAAACCTACCCACCTCAACAGATGACATAACTGAATCATCTAAATCTTTGTGGGGTAAAGAAATCGATAAACGTTTAATAAGCGAATTCAATGGAAAAGTGAATGATTTGCGCAACAAACTTAGTTGTAACAATAAACTTAGATATTTAACTCACTTTACTGGTAAATTAAAGAGTTATCTTAAAGGAAAACATTCAGGCGATATCTTGTGCACCAAGCTGTGTATGCAAAAAATAAAGAATAACTTCAAAGGAAATTTTGAAAATATTACATGTCGTGCATGTGGACTTGGCCCAGAATCCTATGAACATATAATCAAGCACCATACAAAAAAATCAATAATAGACCACATCTATAGAGATAATTATGAGAGGCTAGTTAAATACGAAAAGGAAATTTTAAAATTTGTTAACAAGGGTTTAAGCAAATCCATCCTTTGAGTTTAATCCAGTGTCACGTACCATATCGCAACTTGTAATAAAGTTAAGTATACGAATGTACGTAACTGCCCCGAAATGGGGATTTGGAATTATTATTATTATTATTTTTGTCTTAGTGCGCCTTCGCACAAGATAGGTTTAAAACCGAAAAGCCTACGATCTTCGTTTTTATGTGCGAAGAATGAGCACATTATGTGATGTGATGGGGGAGAGTTTGTATAGGAAGGAAGCGAGCTAGGTATGTAGGTAGGTAGCTAGCTAGGTAGGTAGGTATCTACGGACGCTTTTCGTGCCAAAAGTGTAACAATAGGTAGGCATACCTGAAATAGTTTGACCATTGAAGTAGTCATCAGAGCCTCAATTAGGCTAGATAATTTTGAACTTTTATCTGGCAACTTGACAGCGACATTTATGATGAAAATTAGCTGTTAACAAAGTTAAGTGAGTGCAGCTCAGAGCACTTCGATGGAAAAGACAATCGTTTGCCAACCTGTACTCACTACCATTCACCAGGAATTTGAATGATTCTTCTCACTTGAAATAATATACAAGTGCAATTGTTTTCCTTCCGGATTCATTAAGCGGTTTTACAAAGCAACAGTTTGAAAATTCCACCACTCCTCCCAGCCTTTACTCTTGAAAAGAGAGGAAATTTATCTGCGGGAGGCCCATGTAAACGATGAGTAACTAGCTGAGACAGAAAAAAGCAACTGATTTGTCTCACATCCTAATAGTGAACCTGAACATGATAACTGGAAGTAACGAGTCCACGTTGTGTCGAAGAATTCCATCTGTATACTCCAAAACACCTAATTCCAGTTCTCAGATTCATGGCTTTCACCTCGGCTTTCACATTCCAGACTTCTCCCTCGATTATCAAAAGAATATAAAATACAACAGCAACAAACAAGCAGTGTCCTCTTTGACACCACCACTGTATGGACCACATAGAAATTCATTCTCGCCCCAATATTTTACATGCACTGGAATTCTTGGCACATCCCCATAGGGTCCCTATTTTTAAAAACACTGAAAGAGTTCAAAAATCACGATCACTTTCTCTACAGACTCAACACGAATGGACAAGGGAAAAACCTTTCATGGTGACACGGGGATTTAAAAGTCAGTCAGATATAATCTGCTGCAGAGGTGTGGTAGAATACATAAATGGGAGACATGGAAATAAGGGGTCTGGAGGCGAAGCCCCAGGAAGATCTTTGGAGCCACGCCCTGTACTTTAGCCTAGAATTTATATCACAACAGCATACTTGCCATTAGCGATAAGGAAATTTCGATAATGTTGTGACAGATATTCTATAAATCTGAATGCGAGGAAAGTTTTTGAAGAAACATCCTTTACTTTGGCTTAGAAGGCATCTCCTGATTCCGTATCCAGACAAAACTAGGAAAAAACATCAAGTTAGCATGAGGTTTGTTCAAGTTTATTGAAATGCTCGCTATCGAAGTGTCACGCAAAGCCATTCCCCGCATGACCATTCAACAGACTTTGTTCGATGCGGGGAACGGGTTAGCCTGGCACTTCAAAAGCGACAAATTTTGTAGAATTGCCATGCGGGGAACGGCACACCGAAAGCGAACATTTTGATAAACTAGAAAGCAAATAGATTTGCAAATAATCCTTATATCTGATTCTCGCTTTTTGCTAAAAGCTAAAATCAAAAATCTCAAAAATGTGTCCAGTGCACGATTTATCGAGTCCTGTCAAAAGAGGATCGTTGTTTGGTGCACCCAGAGGTTTAAGTTAGATGGTAAAATTCCCAGGATATAAAAAGTAGTATTTGTACAGCAGACACATTTTTTATTCTTAGGCACAGTCCCTTGTGATGACACAAAAGCACAAAGACATCATTTAGATAAATTATCAAAAGAAAGATACAACGTTTACACAAATTTAGAAGCAAGTGCAATTACTTTCGAGTACTTAGCTCTATGTTTTCTCAGTATTGCTGGTATAGGTCCTTTTATTCTTGTTCCTAATGGAGCATTATTATCATCTAAAAGTACAATGTTATTGTTATCAAATCTTGGGATTGGCTGCGTTTTTGGCTTCCTTGTGGCAACAACCAATGCTTTGCAAGGTCTTCCTTGTACAGCAACTTTTATCACATCTCCTATATCTGCAGTTTTTCTCTTCCGATAAAATCCAATTAAATATGGTTTCTTGTACCGTCTTGTTTTCTGACCAAGTTTACTGTTATCTACGACATTGAAAGATGTTAGCAATGTGATTGGTCGTTTCTGCATTGTCATTTGTGGCAGCTTGTTAGCACTTGATAAACAGTTGGAAACTGCATGTGTTTGACTTTGATTAATTTCAGTTAGAAATGATTGTGAAGAGACTGGATTGGTTGTTAATGCTCTTGTCATTGTCTGAAGCAATCTTGGAATGCATGATGCTAGGGAAGTCAGTTTTTGTTGTGTGCCAAACATGTTCCTCTTGTTTTATACCTGCAATAAATGAAAGAATTGTGAGCAACTTAAAAGGATCCAGATCCAGGGGGCCACTATGTATATTTTGGGTACCAGGGATGTATCACCAGGTCCAGGGAACATCACTAATGTTTCCAAGTTTAGTATAAGTTAACACCACTAAAATTCTTAGCTGAGAAAAATTCTTAATATTTTGAGGACTGGAAGCCTGGAAGCATTGCAAGGCCATCCCACCAGACAAATCTGGTGGAGAGCATGTGGCCGAGTGGTTAAGGCGTCTGACTCGTAAGCCAAAGGCCAGAACGGCCATAGGTTCAAATCCCACGCTGGACAGTTTGGTCACTGTCCGTAACTCTAGCCCGGGTCAACCAGAGCCATGTGAGGGAAATCTGGTAGCTGCGGCGGGTAGCTACGGCGGACTGATGGTAAAACATCCATGGCCCCTGCTGGAAATACAGGTCTCTCAGACTTTCGGAGGCTAGCCACGTTAAACATATATACCTAGAGCTATCTTCTGACCTTCTCACAACAAGGTTTTGGCAGAGCAGTTCCCTTTATTGTAGCCTGATGGTGTCTGGCAGGTAATTGGTATGGTGCAAGTGTCCATAACTTCAGTATATAAAATGGAATGGAGGCAATTATTGTAGTCAGCCAACTATTATAGTTTTCTGCACCTTTTGTAATCAGTTTGGTTCTAAGACTTACCACCACCTACCACCCAAGTCTGTTATCTCCATTTATCTCCCTGTGTTTTTATCACTTCAGGACAGGCTGGAAAACATGCGTGATTTCGCCTACGAGTAGTAGCAAGCAAAATAAATTTGAAGGTGCAATCAAGCTCATGCTAGTGCAAGCCCCAAAACAAAAATCAACAACAGATCTTTTGTTCTCCTCACATGCAGGAAACTGTTTGTTAATGTAACTCTTGCCATTATTAGCGAAATTTCAGCTGATAACTTTTGCTTCAAAAACCAGTTCAAACAAAAAATACACCACTAACTTACCTGCAGAACAACTTTACAACGCTTCATAGACCACTGCAGAGCGCCATTTGCATTTCTGTGACAAAAATTATCCACACCTCGCTCTTGTGTTTTCTAATACGAGGTCAATATAAGATGGAAGCATACTAGCCTCGCTGCCCTGTGTTTGTCAACGAGGTCAGACTAAGATGATAGCAGCCAATGCGGAAGCATGCAAAATGATATTTGTTGATTGATTGCAGACGACAATGCAGAAACCAGGCACTTTATCTGGCCGTTGCATCAATTGCATCACGATTGGTCGCAGCCTCATGCCTAAGCAACACCTTGGCCTTGTTAATTCAATGCAGAACCTATCGTCTAGATGTCGACTAAGTCAAAGAAGATGCCAAGATGTTTCTGGAAAAAGCCAGATCATTTGAAAATAACAGTGGAGCAAAGAATCATGGAAACCGAGGAAGAACGAGTGCAACGGGCAATTGAAGTCAGCCATGGCAGTGCTGGGGAGTTCAGCAAAAGCACAGCAAGTCGCACGTACATCAAAAGTAAAAGTCTATCGGTATTTCTAACTGTTTCTTTATTGATTTTGATTATCACTATAGGAATTCTTCTCCCCGTATTTTGGTTTGGATCTGTGCCAATGATTTCTGTTTTCATGAAAAAGGGAGAGAAATACCGCCTCCCTGTGGTGATTGTTGTCGAAGCATTTGTTGTTGCATTTATGGGGATCTGTATCATGCGTATTGTTAGGATCGCAAGATCAGTACAAAGGAGAGTTTCATATTTGTCTAGCTGTTCTTCACGGGATATTGATGCAGCATTAGAGCAAAATATGATAGCACAAACTCCATCTTCAATAAGATCAGATCGAAGCGTCAGCAAAACAGACAGTCTAAGATCAAAACGAGGAACACAAACAATATCAACCATGCAAATTGTTGCACTGAGGCAAATTTTAGAAGAGATGACAGCAGACTGTGTTGAGCGAATTCAACAGCTTGCTAAGAAGTTTCTCAATTCTGGAAATGGCAGCTCATCAATTGAACCAGGAAAATTTAATGTTACGCAAAAGATATCAATCCAATCAAATTTAGGAAAGAATTACAAAATTGCCACGAAAGTCATGTTGATTGGGGACATTAATGTTGGCAAAACAAGTATATTCCATCGCATCCTTTATGATCAATTTTCTGATTCTTATTTGCAAACCATTGGAGCAGAGTTAGGATTTAGCACATTGTATTTATCCTCTGTTGATGAAATTGATCAGTTATCTGTCGGATTGCAAATATGGGACATTGGCGGACAGGAGCAACTTGTAAATGCTTCAAAAGTTTACTACAAAGATGCAGTGATTGTAATTCTTGTTGTGGATATCACCAGTTTATCCTCACTTAAAGCATTGAATTTTTGGCTGACAGAAGTAGTTAGCAAAGTTTATGACCCTTATTTGGTTTTGCTACTAAATAAGGCAGATTTAGATGAGAAAGTTATCACAGAAGATGAAATAAATATGATTAAAGAACTAAAGCAAGCAGAAAGATATGAGGTGTCTGCAAAGACAGGGGAGAATGTCAGAAAAGCATTTTCTGAAACTATTGCAAAAGTTTTGATCAAAGAAACAAACAAACTTTTATCTGAATAAAGATGATGTTTAAAAGACAAAAATTCTATTCAAAATATAGAGTGATCATGATGACTGATTGCTTGATAGAAGTAATTGTTTCAGTAGCTGAATGATGCTGAGGTATTATGATAAAAATTTGCAAAATAGCTGAGAAAGTTTGAGAGAAGAAGCATTCACAGACTTGATCAAATCGTATATGATTATTGTGTGCATCATCTGCAATGCGCCAAACTTAAAAGTTGAATTTTTAGAATGAATACACTTCTAGGCCTACATTATGCATCAATGACAATGTTTTTATACAACTGATATGGATCTTGGTCTCCATGGAATGATGATTTATTAATGTGATGCACATCCACCATGAACACAAATTTTGAAGGGATCATTTCATAGGTATTGACTATATTGACTCACATTGAGCAAATTGGTAGTAAAGTGATTTTTGTAAAATTGGCATTTCAAGAAATTTGGAAAGTTTTTGTTTGTATTCTGCCAAATCTCCACATAGCAGTTGCTTCACTCTGAAGGGGCAGTTATCACAGTGGAAACATTTTCTTCTTGTTTTTTTGACAGTTGATTTTAACAAATAGCTTTGAGACCAAAGTAAAGAGCTTTTGCAACAACAAATCATTGACTTCATCAAAAGGAAAATTTTGTAAATTCAAAGGACTGATTGAAGGACTGATTGAAGGTTGATTAAAGTGCTTCAAATGGCTGAATGCAAAGCTCTCATCCAAGTAAGAAACAGAAAAAAATACAAGGAAAAATCATCTTCAAATAAAGACTCCTTACATTGTAGTTAAGTCATTTACAGCACAATTATTCAGATAAGCTACATCTTGCACGCTAAATTCCTGCATGCTGAATGCAAGAAAACATGCATTGGTTCAACAGAAAGTGCTATTTCACTTTCGCATTCACCTTATTATCATCAAAAGACTTCCTAAATAAGTCAGCTCAGGCATAGTACGGGTGAATTTAATACAACAAAAGCGATGAATAGGTGTCACACCGGCAACGCAGCCAACCGTAATGCTTTGCTTTCTCTCTTTATTCTTATTCGATTGAGTGCACCAAAAGGTTACAAAATTCTCCCTGGCGGTTCCTGTTACAATGCCTTCGAAACATTGGTTCCTGAAATGAAATCCAGGCATTTTGATAGCTCTATCGTTCTGTTTTCTACAGAACATTTTCGACCCAGGAATAAATCAGCACCATCTGCACAATTTGAACACAATGTGTAACTGTCCGTTTCGGGACCGTGCAATGCAACTTCAACTTGAGGGCGTAACATTTCACGGCACCATTTCATTATGCTGAAGGGACATTTCCTTAAACGAAAAGAGCACTTTCGTTACAGTTGCAAAAAAATCTTAAGTGGGCAAGTCAGGTGCCCTAAGGTTCCTACATCTCTATTCTGTCCCAATTTTTACAGAGATTAGAACCCTGTCAGCAAGCGTATCTCTTGTCACCGATCACCGGGAACCATCCGTTTTACTCATCCCTTGTAAGTCCGCATCTTCTTCTATATTCTTGTCCATATTCGTGAATCCAAAAATTTGCAACTATAAAGCAAAAAGATTGTTGTCAGATTCAAACAGGCAGGGGAAACAAAAAATAGAGGAGGCAGCAATGGTACAGCGAAGAAACCACTAAAGTTCGCATCATCAGAATTGATAATCTGAGTCCGCAAGGCTGCAAGATTTTAATTTTGGTTTCGTACCGGGCGAGTGAAAACGTTTTGTGGGCTGAACTTAGATGTGAAAATTTGTTTGGTAAAAGTACTTATAATTTGGACCCTTAAATTAGGGGGAAATGCTGGTAAGGGGGTTGCATGGGAATGAGAATTGCACGTTCGATTGCTCGAATCTGATCCATGATTCACATGCCATTCTATTTCTAAAACTGAGTATCGTGTTGAATTGAAAAATTCTGGTATCTTTGTATTTGATGGCCGGATTATTGTGTTCAATAAAGACAGTGAATTTAGGAATAATGACAAATATTGGCAAAACGCTTACCCCATTTACTACCAAGTACGACAGGACATGCAGCATGTTTTGTATTTTCATCACTTTTCCCAGATTTCTTTAGATTGTACCAAAACACTAGATCACCCTGAAACAATGAAAGAGCAATAACAAATTAAGATTGTTTATTATCATGATTGGATGTCTTGCATGTGCATTGAATTTGATCAAAGAAAAGAATTCGTCTTAGCCTCGCTTCGACGCAAAACGCATAAAGCACAGCACACAGCTATGAGAAATTTTCTTTTTGCTAACGTTTAAAGAGATGTCTTGACTCTTGGAATGATAATTTTGAGAGCAAGCTTACCTTTTTAGGCTTAGTTAAAGCTCCAGGGCCTGCTGTTACAAATACTGTGCTGCCACCTTGAAGAACATCAGACATCTAAAAAGAACGAAATGAATACAGTTAAAAGAGGCAAATTCAAAAGGCTGCAATTGTAAGACGCATATAGGACGACCAATACCATAAAAGCTAGATATAGCTAGCCTGTGTCCAAACACAGCCTATATTTAGCCTCGCTGTCTATTGAGTCCCCTCTCTAATAAGCCTCTCCCCTTTGAGCCAAAATTTCAAATAAGCCCCCACTCTGCAAAATATGGGGTAAAAGAATTGAAATGCTAGCATATATATCTTTGTCATCTAATTTTGTGAATAAGCCCCTCTCTAGTAAGCCTCTCACCCTATTAAGTCCCCCTCTAGAGTGTCCGAAATGAAATCGGAGTGTCCGAAATGAAATTGGGGGGGCTTCATAGAGCTTTTACGGTATGGCTCATAGGACACAAATATGGCACATCCTGCAATTGAGATATGCACTGAGCAAACTAACCTCACTTGTAAAGACTTGGGATTTAGCTTACCTTCTATTGGCCGCTCGCAAGGACCAATAAAAAAGAACCCACCTCTCCAAATGTTTTTTATAAAAGCTTTGGTTTCAGTCATCTTGCTTGAGGTGAACGCTAATCATTGCTATCACTGGATAGTTACAGATAGCTGAACTGTAGCCAGTCTCCGAAAGTAGAATATGAATATGTTCACTCTTTGCTGACCAAAGAACCCGTAACCCGTAATGTCGATGTATCCTAATTCTCCATGACCATCAAACGTTTAAATTTGAATTATAGGTGAATACTTACATACAATAAAGCTGTAGCTATTCTGTTTCTCCATCCTTTTTTGTAAATTACTTTTGCACTAAGGTTTAGATTATCCTGAGAAAGAAGTAACTTTATCAGTTTTTTTCCGTTACATTCCACTAAATACAGTTTATTCAAATCAACTATACAAGCAAGTAACTAATACATATCAGTATTAACAAATCGCGGAGAGAAGACCCCATGCTTCAAAGTTTCTCACTTTGATAAATTTGGATTTGACTTTTTCAAGGAGCTACATTTCCGCTATATCTTTAGATAAAACCGTCATGATAAAAGTGGAAACATAAAGCTTTCTACACATTGAGGAAGTCATAAGCTCTGTACTGCTTCTACTTGAAGAAAACGTTTATGACGTGCTATGGTCAAAGGAGCCCGGTTTATGCCGACTGCATTCTAAATTCAAGAATTGCTTTAAAGAACCATTGCAAACCATGGTTGTTTGTATGCATGCAATGATTTCAGACTTTCTTGAAATCAAATTTTGCCTCAGAATGAAAATATATGTAGATATCCACGTGAATCCACTGCACAATAACTGACAGAACATACAGTTCAGCTAAATCAAAAGTTTTTCTATCGGTTCATCAAAACACTGTGGATATGTTGTTTCCATTTAGGATAAATTCATTTTAGACTTACTGAAACTTAGCATATGCAAAGAATATGTATGGCAAGCTTTTCATTATGATGTAGAACATTTCCAGGACGGCTCTTGCTTTCACAAAAGAAACTTTGCTTAAAAAATGCAATCTTGTAGTTGACATAGAGCTGGAATAAAAAGGGCTAAGGGTAAACAAACTTTGTTATGATCATATGTATTTTCAGCTATTAAGTATAACTGCACTGACTTACTGGTGCGTGATCAAAGTGAGGCTCGTAATGACCTCCTATGCCATAGTTGACAATCTGCATTGGTTCAGAAAACATCATATCGAGGTTAGTCAATGCTTGAACTCTTTTGAAGATTTTTCCAACGGTGACGTCTTCTTCCTCATTTATCCAACAACTGAAAATAAGAAATTAAAGACTAGTAATGGGTGATCAAAGAAAGATAACACCCGTCTAACACCCGTCCATTTTAAACCTTACTGGACTGAAATCGACCAGTCCGTTTCAAATTTGCGAGGGAAGGGACTATCTTCCCCTTCAAGAAACCTCCAAATAGGCCTTGAATCATGACCATTTGTTCTACCTTAAAGTTTTGACTTTACATTTTTAAAATCTTGTTATCATTTTGAGGGGATATAAGTGCCATCCTTTGGAGCAGCACAGTATCATTCCGGGTAATACCCCCTCCCCCCCCAAATGAACATTGAAGCGGAAATGCTCCTTTAGAGAAAAAGGCCAAATGAGGCAAAAAAAGTTGCATGGTTTTGGAATGGAGGTTGGCCAGATTGCCATATTTCCACACTTCTAGCCTCCTACAAGTCGAAAAGAAGTCGCAAGTTTTTTTTTCATCTCGATTAGATTGCAGTGATTGCAGCAAGCCCGTAACTAAAACACAATTAAGTTGAAAAGAATCGTACCTTTTACTTATTCTGTAATCAGCATACATTAGTTTTCCTGTTACCGGATGATGAACAGTTGCACGTCTTAGCTGAAAAAGTTGATTGATTAATGTAAATGAAAGTGGAATGAAAATTTCAAAAGATTCATGTGGCAAAAACTAAAAATATAATTTATGAAAGAGGCAATTTCATCCATGGTTTTTTAAGTGCATACTGCAATGTCTGAATTTCAAATTAGGTCTGAACAGAAATTACAGGGGCTACAAATCCACAGTGCAGTACTTAAACTGAGAAATCGGTTCCACTAAAGTCGAACTTGTCTATCCATGCTATGAATATAGTCCCAAAGTTTCCGTTTTAAGCCAAATTACTCCTTGTCTTTTCCCGATTTGAATAGTATGAATAATGAAAAGGACCCTAGGTAACAATGGCCCATCAATCAATCAATGGAAGGAGTCAATCAACTAACCAACCAATCAAATCATCAATCAAAAAAGCAGATCATTCAGCTTAATATTACCACTTACTTTTCTCTGGGCAAGTGCTTCCAAATGTTCAATTTCTTGGTCATTTAGAAACTCGTGATAAACCATAATTTTTGGTTCTAAAAATGCATCTTCAGCCTTGATTGGTTTCAAAGTGTAAACTTCGCTTGGTGTTTCGTATCTGCAAAATAATTTCTTCTTCACATCTGGATCCTATTCAGAAGAAAGAGAAGGAATATGCCGGGTGAGTCAAGAAGGTGAACATATTTGGTAAACTGTGAACTGTATATTGTATGGCCGGTATTTCAAATTAAAATGTTAATCCATCAATCAAACGCTAACTTAGTTGAGAAAATTTTGTTTGGCAAAATCACTCATCTCTTAGACGCAAAAATGTAAGAAAATGCTTGTGTTTGAATTGGAACAAGAATTCCATCTAGGATTCTCGTTCATGGTTTGCTTCTAACTGAAATTTGAATTTAATACTATCTTAATTTGATGATTCAACAAAATGATTTGAAGGCACATCTACTTGAACTGCCTGAACTAATCCTTTAGACACATGAATTAGAAAAATGCTGGTGAGGGCGCTGTGCAGGAACGAGAATCGCATGTTCCATTAGATAAATTTTATTCCTAAAACACAGACAGTTGTATATTCTGATTCGATCACTAAATAACTTCACTGAATTTTAAATTCGCGGGAGACATTTTCAACTTGGTACGGGGACTTGAAATTATTTGAATATGTTGATCCTACGCATCTTGCTTGTTATTGGCTTATCAACCAATCACCAATCATTATCACAGAGGCTCTAAATCATTGATTAAATCACACAATCATCAAATCATTTGGACATAAACATACCATCTTCTCTTCATGGTTGCACATTTTTTGGTATCGATCTGTCCATGGCATTTTTGGTGCTTTATACTTCCAATGAGCATTTGGGTCAGTGGCTCGCTTTGCAAAATCTTCTTCAAAGAATTGGATGTTCGTATTTGCTGAATCACTGTCCGGTTCTAGGGAGAAGGATGTATGCTGATAATTACAAACTGATATTACATTTACCAAGTAATCATGGACTACTTTACCCTCATCAGTAGCTAACAAAGCTTCAGGTGTTATGTCATGAGCTTGACGCAACACTTGCATTATCGTGTGAGTCAAATGATTCAAAACCTTTGGTGGTTTGTGGAATAAAAAGTACATGGCAGGTATTGAAAACTGAAATGTTAACTTATCAATCAAAGTCAGTAACTATTGTTCGGAAGCACTCAGAGGTGTGAAATCTTTTTGTCTTGCTAAACTCAACCCTTGCTATTCTAGGTGGCATATATATTGCAAGCTGTATGCTAAATTTATTAACTTACTGATTTCCAAAATCTTTTCAGTCAGTTCGATTGCTTGCTCGAGGTGTCCAGTCTAAAAAAGAACAAAATGTAATCAGTGATAGTCGTTGAGGTACAGAGAACGGAACAGGGAAAGGATTTACCTGGGAAAACTTTTTGGCTACCTTCTTCATACACAAATGTCGCAAAAAGCCATTCACATAACTGACACAAAGCAAGGCCAAAGTTTGTAAAACAAAGATAAAGTTCTGTAAAGTTCAAGAAAAAAATGAATCGACAGCTTCAAGAATTGATTTTCACACCTTCAACGCAACTGAACATTTTTTTAGCTTTCTGTTTAATTTCATTAGATTGAATTCATTCAGATGTGTGAAACCGATTCTCCAGAAAATCAATTCACTTTGCCTTTTTGGGAAACCTGAGTCTTTTGTTTTACAAAGTTTGCCCTTGCTCTGACACGTCATATCACCTTTATGTCCCCTTTTTCAAATGGGGTTACACTCACTTGGTATTCAGTCCATGCCAAATATTCGAGAAGACTTGCTTTGTCCACAAATCCAACTTGCGTTGCATCTGGATGAAATCTTTCGTAAGCTTCTCGTAACCAGGTACGAGCATGTCGATAATCTTCAGAACCTAAAATGATTAGAAATAGATTGTATTCTGAGTTTTACTGATTTGGTGACAAGGCGATAGAAACTCAGAAGTAACGCAAGAGCTCTATCAAGGCCTCCTCCCATTTCTATGGTGGTTCCACTTTATTAAGACCTCTCTCTAACAATAAAGCTCTCCTTCCTGAACCAAAATTTAAAATGAGCTCCCTGGCTCTCTGCTAAGTCCTCGCTTCATAAAAAAAAGGCCAGAGGTGAACAA